>CAOKZL010000920.1:600000-786584 GCA_948472985.1 Iguana delicatissima | reverse complement strand
TGTGGGATTTTGTGACGATTCTGATTTGAAGGTGCCAGCTCAGAAGTCAGAGGCAGCTGGGGTCATTTAGAAGGTACTGAAAATTGTATGAAGATTGGTGTTTTTCCCTCCTCTCCCTCCTTCCCTCCCTCTCTCCCTCCTTAAGCCCTTCATCTGTTCCTGGTTACTGTGTGTGCGCAGCCCTATAAAGAATGCAGAGCACCACCTAAATTGATCAATGTTTCTGCTCTTCTTCAAAGATAATGAATTAGCAGCATTGATGTGACTAACTGTGGTGAGGACTGTCTAATGAGGAAATCGGCAGCAGTCCACATCTGATTGTGACTCAGAAAAGCAGGGGGTGAGGAAGAATCTGGGCAAGCTTTATTCACTTGCAAGCCATGACATGAACCATGCTTGCTTGTTCCTGCTCACCAGCGATATGGCATGGCACTGGCTTTTTTCTTCTTTTCTTCTTTTTTTTAATGAATGGAAGGGGAATGTTTCATGCTTCAGTGACAGGGAGGAAGGAGGTCTTGCAGGCTTGCTCACTTGCTCTCTGGGCATTTTACTGCCGCAAAGTTAAAGCATTTCCTCTTCAACTGTTAACGTATTATGCAAGTATTCAGTATAAACAGAGCTATAAAGCATCCCAGAAATGCTCCCCATGTATTTTTCCCTTTAAAAGAAAGAGGGTGGGGAGGTAACTTAACCCTACCTTTCCCCATCCACCCCCAAACCGAAGGAGTTAATTAACCTTCCCCCACAAAGAGGAGTGTACTCCATGTGTCCATTTTTTTTTCTAGCTACAACAGAGTATGTTTTCATAATGATTACCAGGAGGCTAAACCTCGTAACTTGCCATATTACATTTTTAATATGCTTCCATAAAACATTCAACGTTGTGTGTGTTTGAAAAGCAATGGGGGAAGAGAGAGAGAGAACAAACATGTGTTTGATCAAATTGATCTCATGCAATCCAGGGCTTGGAAACATTGCTTTTGGTTTTTGGACATGCATGCTGGCTGGAAGAATCTGGGAGACGTTGTCCAAAAAAGTAACTTTTCCAGGCTCTGAGGCAGGTCTTTTGGCCAGGGATGGGCATAGGTCCATGTAGCAGCAAATGGCGACTGGCATGGGAAAAGCCATGTTTATTGGTCCATCAAAAAATTAGTGCAGATTTGAATACTTACATTTATGCTCCATCTAAGTTTTATTTAATTAATTAACTTATATCTTGCTTATTTCCCAACAAGAGACCCCAAAGAGGCTCACAGCATAGATTAAAACAAAGTACAGTCAAAATACAGTGATTGCAGTTACTTTTTTTCAAAACCCCCAATTAAATAAAATATCCCATTAAAAGAGCACTAATTTAAAACAAAGCACCTAAAATACAACTATGAGAATAAAAGTACAGCACACAGCAGATCTTTCTGCAACAACCAGTTAATCACATAAAGCCAGCCTAAATAAAAAGGTGCTGTGCACAAGTGGAAAAGAGCCTAGTCATTCATGGGAGAAAGTTCCACAGCCTGGGAACAGACACTGAAAAGACCCTCTCATCCACCTGTGACAATGATGAGACTAAGAGAAAGCCCAAGGATCTTAAATCTAGGACAGGCTGATCGTGGGAGATATGGTATTTCAGATCATCTAGACCCAAGCTGTATAGGGCTCTATAGGTCATAGTCAGCATTTTAACAAACCAGTAGCCAGTTATGATGTTGCAACTTAAAGTTTTGTGTCCTCTGTAACCAACCAACTACCTATTTTTTTATTCAGTTTTCTCTCTCAGGCCTTCTCTGCACCTACCTTTTCCTGAAGTCTTCCAGTCATGATCCTGGCTGCGTTTCTGCCAGGAAGGGAGTGTGATGGGAATGTTCCTCTCTGCAAGCGACCGGCTGCTTCTGGAAGGGAACATGAGGGACATACTGCTTCCTTCTGCAGCACAGCTGGGCTCTTTCCCATTTTGCTCTGGGGCAGGAAGCACGTCCATCATGCTTCCTGCCCTTCTGCATGGCAGGTAAGTATGGGAGAGTTGCGCAATCGTAGATCATTGATGAGAAAATCCCATTAATGATTTACTCTGCAATCGTGCCAGCTGATGATGAGAGAACGACAGGACTGCAACGACATCTTTTGGAAACTCACTGAAATCAATTGGACAAATATCTCAAGACTAACGTAGGTCCTATTGATTTCAGTGGGCCTGCCATGAACATGGCTACATCTGAGTCCAACCACAGCATGGAAAAGTTATACTGTGGACTCCTCAACTACCCAAATCCCTATGGTCAATGGGCCATGCTGGGCTGAGGGATTATGGGAGATAGGGTCCAGAAAACAAACCTTGTAACCCTTGAATTTGACTCATTTTCTTTTAAAGCCAAACCAGATTTCATGGAAGCTGCTATTTGTTCTTCATATGTCTGGCCACTCATGTCAAGGGGTGTAATTCTTCTCTGACATTCTTCTCAAAGGAAGCAATGAATAAGTTTAGCACTGTGATAAAATATTCAAAAACCACTGTTTTGAAGCCTATTTCCAACTAGAGACTTATTTGGTATAAAACTTGTGCATGGTTTCTTTCTGCATAGAAATATAATGCCTGTATTATTATATATTATATATTATATAACACACTATATTATATTATATTCTGCATAGAAAATGCTTTTTCCTCTTGCAAAAAAACTGTTTTCTGTATGAAACAACCACATGTGAATTTCGCACAGAATAAGACCCAAACTGATTCTTATCAGTCCAAAATTCTCCTCATCAGGGTTTCTCAACAACTGAAAAACTTGCTTTTGACAATTTTTAGAAATATTTTTGGTTATTCTTTCTATCCCCAATTATGTCTATTAGCAGGGTCAGGATGGGAGACTCATTTTTTTTTAATTACATGTAGGAGCAGGTGAACTAAATGCTCTCCCCTTTACCTGCCTCTACTTAAACTACTTCCAGCACCTGAAAACTTTGGAAGTTACTTTTAATTAAATGAATGTGAAGACTTCCATGACTGAACCATAGCAGAATCATGATGCCCTGGGACCCAGAGAGAAGAATAAAATTTCTTTTAACAGTATAGTCCTATTGCTTGGAAATAAATTTCCTGTATGTCCAGTCATACATACTCTCTAATAAGTATGCCAAGGACAGAATTGCAGCTTTTATGTGATAAGATATAGCTACATGAGAATTAAATGAAGATATATTGTAAAATTCAAACAGTTGCAGGAATGACTATCAGATTTAAGACAAGGTACGCAGAACCAATCATGGGAGAAAGCAAGAGAGTAAAAGAAAAGTTGATAAAATGCAGTTTAACATAAACTATACGGTTGCTATGCTAGGGACTTCAGCATCTGGTTTGGTGATTGTAAGACAAAAATGCTACAAAGAGACAGGAGGTAAAAACCAGAATTTCAGTGCTGTGAAAGACACAAACAGTTCTTTCCCTTGAATACAGAAATACTGTCATTTTTTTTCTTGCATTATGTCCAAACTCTGCTTGAGTGCGTGGCCTACGTCAAACCCCTATGTACAATAACCTTGAAAGGTGTGCAGAAACCAACACTTGCGTACACATGTGATATGGCTATGGGAAGGAAACATAATCCATGAATGGTATCTTGCTTGCTGATGAGCAAAGATATTTTCCATTATCTCAGCACAAGCGCTAATGTTGATCTTTCTCTTTCAACAAACACAGCAGTCTCTGCCACAGTAAAGCAAATTTCTCTTTTCCAGGAAGTCAGCTAGTAGGCTAATTGCTTTGGTGATGTGTGACAAGGAAACCTGCAAATATTTAGGAACACCCCAAGCGCTGAGACTTGGGGACAACCACTAAAGAAGTCACAGTAGTGGGTCCTGGTGATGTCACAGGTATTCCCTGGTGGTACAATTTTTACTATTTCTCTTAATGTCCAGTTGGTTCTCCAGTGAGTTCAGAGTTCTGTGCCTGGCCCATCCCTCCTCGAATTTATCTTCACAATAATCCTGGAAGACATGTCAGGCTGAGAGAGAGTAAATGTCAAAAGGTATTCAATGAGTTTTATGGTCCACTGGATACTTAAACCTGGGACTCCCAAGTTCCAATGCAACACTCTGAACCAGCCTTGCTAAACTTTTTTTTTTATTCTGGAGAAACCCTTGAAATAATCTTCAGATCTCTGGGAACCCCTGCATAAAAATTACTATAGCCATTTCCGCATGGTGTTGCAGTCCTACCATAGGGACGCGATGGCAGCAGTTGGTGGGTGATTATTTCGCATGACTTTGTTGCGGTCCTGCTGCCAACCCATCCCCACCTATTGCGATTGCAGGATATTCACTTAACAGAAAAAATCTGTCAATTGCCCATAATCACACAATGCTCCCGTCACCCCCTGCCATGCAGAAGAGGCGGAGGCACAATCATGTGCTTCCCTCCTCAGCTCATCAGAGGAAAGAAGCCAACTGCACTGTGGAAGGCAGGCACATGTCTCTTATGCTTCTTTCTGCAGGGAACTAGCCAGGTGTTGAGGGAAGTGTTCCCATTGCACTCCTATCCAGGCAAAGATGCTGCCAGGATCATGGGAAGCGTCAAGGTGCAGAAATGGACTTTAAAAAAAAAAGAAAAAAAGAAAAAAAAGAATTGTTTATATTTATATTTAGTTATTTAGTTCAAGCATGATCTCCCACTGAAACCCTAACAACCTCTTGTGGAATCTGAAGATTTGAGAGAACTCTAGTTGAGACACTCTGCTTCAAATACCACAGCACAGCTCTGAAAACTTTTTTTTAAAAAACCCTGCTCCTTTGGTCTGAAAATATATGTCCGTGTATGTATACATATGTGTGTTTGTGAGTGTATACACACTCGCACTCCTTTTCTCTTCTATTTCAGTGTGCAGTTTATCCAAGTTCTATGTATAATAGCCTCTGGACATGGATAAAAAAATTAATGGAATTAGCTGAACTAGATAAATCAACATCTTTGTTAAAAGGGAAAAGTTTAGATTCATATTTGGTTAGTTGGCAACCTTTCATGAGCTATATGAAAAAAAGAAAGAGGAGACATTGCAGTTATTGGTTTTGATTAGAATACAGAATTTTTCTCCAGTATGTAATGTTAAGGATAACAAGATAATATAACTCTGGAAAGAAAACTAGAAAGGATGATTAATGTGAGAGATGTAATAAAATGATACTATTTTCTTCTGTGTATGTGGAATTGGGCAGGAAGTCAATTTTAATGTAAAAAGTTTGGCATAATTGCAATTATGAATGAAACAAGATCAGTAGTATATAGTGTACATGTGTATGTATATAAATAATACCCATAAGTTGAAGGCTGTATACATGGCTCTCCTCCTCTCCATTTTATCTTTATTACAACTCCTTGAGATAGACATGCTGAGAGAGTGGTTGGCCCAAGTCAGGTCACTCAGTGAGTTTAATGGTTCAGGGAGGACTGGAAGGTGGATCTTCCAAGTCCCAGTGTAACACTGTAGTCACTATCCGACATCAGCTGTCTAATTTATCTCACTGCCATCTAATGTTAGAATCATAGAATCATAGAAATGTAGAGTTGGAAGAGACCACAAGGACCATCCAGTCCAACCCCCTGCCATACAGGAAAACCCTCAAAGCACTCCCGACAAGTGGCCATCCAGCCTCCGCTTAAAAACCTCCAACGAAGGAGACTCCACCACACTCTGTGGCAGCACATTCCACTGCCGGACAGCCCTGACTGTCAGGAAATTCCTCCTGAGGTTCAGGCGGAATCTCTCCTCCTGCAGCTTGCATCCATTGCTCCTTGTCCTGGTCTCAAGAGCAGGAGAAAACAAGCCCACTCCCTCCTCGACATGACATCCCTTCAAATATTTAAACATGGCTATCATGTCCCCTCTTAACCTTCTCTTCTGCAGACTAAACATACCCAGCTCTCTAAGTCTGTCCTCATAGGGCATGGCTTCCAGGCCCCTCACCATTTTGGTTGCCCTCCTCTGGACCTGCTCCAGCTTATCCATATCCTTCTTGAATTGGGGTGCCCAGAACTGGACACAGTATTCAAGATGAGGTCTAACCAATGCAGAATAAAGTGGTACCAATACCTCCCTCGATCTAGACACCATACTCCTATTGATGCAACCAAGAATTGCATTGGCCTTCTTGGCTGCCGCATCACACTGCTGACTCATGTTCAGCTTGTGGTCTATGAAGACTCCTAGATCTTTTTCACACGTACTGTTAGCCAGCCATGGGTCCCCCATCCTATATTTCTGCATACCATTTTTTCTGCCTAAGTGTAGGACCTTACATTTCTCTCTGTTGAAATTCATTTTGTTAGCCTTGGCCCAGCTCTCCAATCTGTCCAGGTCCTTTTGAATTTTGATCCTGTCATCAGGCGTATTAGCAACCCCTCCCAATTTGGTGTCATCTGCAAATTTGATCAGCGTGCCCTCTATTCCTTCATCCAAGTCATTAATGAAGATATTGAACAGCACCGGGCCCAGGACAGAACCCTGTGGCACCCCGCTAGTCACTTCTCTCCAGGATGAGAATCTGCCATTGGTGGCCACCCTTTGGGTACGGTCAGTCAACCAGTTACAAATCCACCTGACAGTAGCCCTGTCCAGTCCACATCTTACTAGCTTCTTTGCAAGAATGTCATGGGGAACTTTGTCAAAGGCCTTACTGAAATCAAGATATACTATGTCCACAGCATTCCCTTCATCTATCAAGCAAGTAACTCTATCATAAAAAGAGATAAGATTAGTCTGGCATGACGTATTTTTGAGAAATCCATGTTGACTTTTCGTAATTACGGCATTGTTTTCTAAGTAATTAGAAACTGACTGTTTGATGATCCGCTCCAGGATCTTTCCAGGTACTGATGTCAGGCTGACTGGGCGATAATTATTTGGGTCCTCTTTTTTCCCTTCTTGAAGATGGGGACAACATTTGCCCTCCTCCAGTCTGCCAGAACTTCTCCTGTCCGCCAAGAGTTTTCAAAGATTATAGCAAGAGGTTCTGAAATGACCTCTGCTAGTTCTTTTAAAATCCTAGGATGCAATTCATCTGGCCCTGGAGACTTGAATTCATCCAGTGTGGCCAGGTATTCCTGTACTACCTCTCTATCTATTCTGTGCTTCATTTCCCCCACTTCCTCACCTGCTCCCCAACCGCTAGGTTGAGTGTTTTCATCCTTTTGGGAAAAAACTGAGGCGAAGAAGGTGTTGAGGAGTTCTACCTTTTTTCTTCCTCCTGTTATTAATTCACCATCTTCCTTGCACAGTGACCCTATCGTCTCCTTCTTTTTCCTTTTGCTGCGGACGTATTTAAAAAAGCTCTTTTTATTGTTTTTAATGTCTCTGGCCAGCCTAAGTTCGTTCTGTGCTTTAGCCTTTCTGACCTTCTCCCTACATCTCCTGGTTACTTGCTTATAATTTTCTTTGGTGATTTCCCCCTTCTTCCATTTCCTGTACATGTTTTTCTTAACACTTAGCTCAGCTGAGAGCTCTTTAGTCATTCCGGTTTGTTCAGACGCCTTCCATTTTTCCTCCTTAATGGCACAGTTTTAGCCTGTGCCTTCAGTACCTCCCTTTTAAAGAACTCCCATGCATCCTGAACTGCTTTCTCATTGACTATTCTTGACCATGGGATTTCAGCCAGCAGCTCCTTCAGTTTACAGAAGTCTGCTTTTTTAAAATCTAAGACGAATGCCTGGCTATGCTTGTCTTCTCTTCCCCACTGAATGCCAAATTCTAATAGGGCATGGTCACTCTCTCCTAAAGATCCAACCAGTTCTACGTCATTAACAAGGTCATCCTTGTTGGTCAGGATCAGATCCAGAATATTTGATCCCCTTGTCGCCTCTTCCACCTTCTGGACCATGAAACTGCAATAAAACCAACCAAGAGTTGATCCTGTATCTCCTTAGTCTAAGCACCACATCACACTGGGGCCATTTCCACATGACATCAAAGTCCCGCTATGAGGACTGGATGGCAGCAGTCTGCGGGTTGTACTTTTGCATGATGTCACAGTCCCACTGCTATCCGGTCCCCATCCATTGCAAACGCAGGATATTCACTTAATGGAATAAATCCATTAAGTGCCCATGATTGTGCAACACTCCCATCTTTTCTGGCCATGTGGAAGGGCAGGAAGTGTGATGGAGGGCAGCATGGGAAAGAGCCCAGCTGCACTGTAGAAAGCAGGTGCATGTCGCTCGTGCTTCCTTCTGCAGGAAGATGCTTGGGTGCAGAGGGGAGTGTTCCCATCATGTCCCTTCCCAGCAAAGGCACTGCCAGGATTGCAATGCGAAAACAATAGGATCAGGTAAGGTGCAGAAATGGCCTGGCTCTTGATTTTACTGCCTTGTCACCATTTTCTTCTCAGTTTGCGCATTTTTCAACAGGATCATTGCCAGGTATGCAAGAAAAAAAGCATTTTGAACCAAGTAGTCTCTTGAACCCATATAACTCTTCCTCCTCCTCCTTGCAAAACACATGTACACATACATGTACGGAGAGATTCTGTGTTATCATTTTGGTTTTCTCCCCTCTTTATAATGGTGTTTGCCTAAATTGAAAGTCATATCTCAGCATATGAATGCCCAGTCATTTCTCTGTCACTTTTCTCTGTCCCTTCCCTCCCCCTCCATTGTGGAAGTGGTGATGATAGTAATGTGGGGGGGCAGCAGCAAGACAAGGCTGGATGCGCTGGTGTTTGTTGCTCTGCCTATGGATCTTGCTAGGAGAGAGGGAAGGGAAAGGGTGGGGAATGTAAGAGGGAAACTGGAAGAAGACAAGGGAGTAAGAGCAGCCCAGATCTCTTGCTGAGCTCTGTGTTGTTGCTAACTGCTGTCAAGCTGATCTCGACTTATGGCGACCCTGAGTACAACCAGCATAATAGAAGACGAGGAACACAGAGTCCCTGGAGTGTCTCCAGTGACCAGCACATGCTGTTTAAAATTCCTTTAAACTGTCACTGCCTCTTCTTCCTGCCCCCACAGCGCTGCCCGTAGACCCTCACCCATCATCCTGACTTTGAGCAACTTGGCCAAAGCAAGCAGATCTAGATGGGGTGGGCTCCAGGACCAGGGACTTAAAATAGGGACTGAAGGCCTGGGAACTCTAGCAAGACTGTTTTTCTGGATAATTGCCCATCTTGTTCAGTCTAGCATTTTGCTTGTCAGAGTTGTGCCAGCTGCTCCATGGCAACTAATAAACAGGACATGGTTGAGATAGGTTTCCCTTGTGGCTGAATTCTGGAGTGTGGGGAAATCAGAAACATACTTGTAGTGCCAACTTAACATTGGTGTTCCATAACTGATTATGGTTAAATTTGTGCACCAAGACCTTCTAGGGGGCAAGCTGCAGCTCCTAAGGGGATTTGTACATTCAAATACCCAATAATTCTGTTTTGGTATTTTATCATAGCAATTGCCTGCTTGTTGTTCACATTAACTAATCCAGGATAACTGGCAGCCATAACTCCACCCATGTAATCAGCATCAGAGTATAGGCTTCATCAGTTTTGTGATGGTGATGAATGGTCCATGAGGATTACCAGTGATCCAAGTTGTGTTTCTGTTGCGTGCTCTGAAGTTATTGCTGACTTATGACAGACCTAAAGGAAGCTTATCATGGGGTTTTCTTGGAATGATTTGTTCAGGAGGGAGGGCGTTGCCTTTGCCTTCCCCTGAAGCTGAGAGAATATGATTAGCCCAAGGTTACCCTGTGGGTTTCCATGGGTGAGCAGGGATTTGAATCCTGGTTTGCACAGTCACAGTTCAATACTCAAACCACTATCCCATGTTGGCCCCCTCCCAAAATGGGCGTTAATCCAGCGATCCATAACCCAGTAATCAATAGGATGGATTACTGCAATTTGATAAACATGGGTCTCCCCTTAAAACAGTTTAGATTCTTCAACACAGAGAGAAGTCAGCTGCTAGTATTCTGTCTGGTTTGGCCCAGTGGATCATATTATTATATCACATTGGAAGATGCTATAATGGCTTTCTCTTTGCTATGGAGCCCAAGGTGTTGAGCCTTACCTTTGGGACTCAACTAGCTGAAAGAACATCTCTCCTGTCAAATCAACCTTCCTGTACTTTAAGATAATCAGAAAAGACCTTTCTCTGAGACATTTCTTTTGGAGAAGTACATTTACCATCTGCAAAAAAGAGGGCCTTCTCTGTAATGGTGCCCTGGGTTTAGAATGTACTCCCACAAGAAGTACAGCTGACATCAAGATTTTGTTTAGTGCTAGGTTGAAAATGTTTCATTTGCACCTGAATTTTTAAAAGAAATTCTATTTCCTATTGTAATTTTTTTTCTATTTTTAAGCTGATTGTTCAGCTTGTGAGACTTGAATTTTATTCTTTTTTTATATATTGATCCCTCCCCCCCCGCTGAAATCTTTTTTGATATGACAGTATGATATATCAAAATTGAAAGGAAACAAAATAAAAATGCAACTGCCATTTTAACCATAAGCATGTCCTGGAAGATTGAGAAGGAATGATCTTCTTAAAGCCTAGATTCTAAGTAAAAGTAATTATGAAAAGTATTAAGCAGAACATTTGGAAAAAGCCACTTTTTAGATTGTAACTCCCAGAACATCCCTGCAGCCGTGCTAGCTGAGAGATTCTGGGACTTGTGGTCCAAAAAGTAACTGTTCCAAGATCCACAGCCATACGTAGCAATGCCACGGGCATGGCAAAGGAGTGTTAGGCAAGATGGTTCTGAAAGAATCAGGCAAAAATTAGAAAGAGAGGGCCTGTCCTAATGTTACTCTGGGTACTGCCTGAAGAAGACTTTGTGTGGGGCTGCCCACGACTATGGATGGCTCCACTGCTGGGATTGCATTTTCCTACTATGTAAAAAGAGAATCATTATAGATATGCTGTCTGTGCTTCCCATAAATATATATACAGGTAACAGCAAGCTCTTGAACAATTTGCCGCAAGGGAAAGGATTCACTTTTCCCCCAGCTGATTTTCAGTTCTGTATGGAGGTGAGGGAAGAAGATGATGTTGTTCCTTTGCAATTTGATTCAACACCAAGTGCTTCTCAAGGAATTTTTACACCAGTGAAGTGATCTAATATTGAACTTGGGAAAGGAGCAGTCCTGAGAGCTAAACTATTACCGTAGTCTGCCACTGGAATTCTCTCTCACACTGCTTCCCTGGGTAACGTTGTGAACTCTCTTTCTCTTTCTCTCTCTCTCTCTCGCTATATAAATGTATGGGAATTAATCATAGAACAGAGATTGAAACCAGTCCAAGTGCAATAAAACTGTCTTAGCCAAGTCTGCTCCCAACCCTTACGTAGACAGTTTGCAGCAGCCTGACTTCAGGCCACAGGAAACTTTCTGATGTGTCTCAGGTTTGCAGTTCTCAGTTCCTGCAGGAATCTTAACTGCTAACATCTGTATGGAGGAGAAGACATCAGAAAAGTGACTGCCCCGCTCCCTTGTCCTTCTCCTCCTCCTCCCTCCACTCCTTTCATTTATATTTTACCTTTGGCTACAGAATTTATACTAGCATCTCTCTTAGCCTCTGTGGCCTCTTTCCCATCAAATAATCTTGCCAAAATAAGGGCTCCCAGCTAGAGCAGTGACTGGGAATATGCTTGTGTTAAAAGTCTAGGGAGTTCCTGACTCATTAGAGAGTTTCTCCTGCCTTTCCTCAGATAGTAGATTTTGGAGCTGAAGGCTGCAACCAGCATTTATACTCACCCTTTCCCCCATGGCTTGTGGAGAGGCAGAAGCGCTGCAGATATATCATAAATTTCTTTTTTATTTTCTTGTCCTCTCCCTGTTTTGGTTTATTTGTATGTGTTAACTATTTGTTGCACACATTTTAAAACTGCCCTTCATACAGAGTGGTGGACAAAGAACATCACTCATACTAAATTAAAATACAACCATAACTTTAAAAAAAACCCCCACAAACAATCACTTAATTTAAAACAATTCCAATTGAAAGCAATAGAACAGCTAACAGACTAACACATAAGATGCTCTGGCAAATAAAAAAAGTTTTAACCTGGAGTCCATTCACATCACTGAATTATAGTGCTATGGTTCCACTTTAACAGCCATGGTTCCATCCTATGGGATCTTAGGAGTGGCAGTTTAGGGAAGGAGCATTTAGAATCCTTAGCCAGAGAGCTCATCTCATCCCTGAACCAAATTACGAGCCTCAGGATTCCACAGGATGGGACCATGGCAGTTAAAGGGGAATCATTGTGCTGTAACTGTGTAGTGTGAATAAGCTCCTGATGTTCCTAGAACAATGATGTGGCTACAGATTGCATCCTCAGGAGAAAGATATTCCACAATTGGGGGTTCCTTCATATAAAGTCCCTCTCTTCACAGAGGGACTTGGAGAATAGCCTCAATAGCAGATCCTCAGGCAGGAGTGGAATTTTTAAGGGACAGAGAGAAAGAGAGAGAGAGAGAGAGAGTGTCCTCTCTCTTGCAACGAAAATGGTGGATAGGAGTCCCTTTAACCATAGATAATCCCCAGCTCTGATTGGCAATGTCCTAATTTAAGAGACCAAAAGGCATAACTGGTCTCAGGCTTATATTTTGATTTTAATGAAATAAAATATAATTTTAGAGTGTATCATAATATTCAAGCCAGAATGTCAGTACAAGCACAAAGGCCCAGACCACATATTTCATGAGAGACAAAAATTATATGGCAGTATTACTCAAGAGGACTGATAATTCAAAATATCCATATATAAAATTAACTTTTATCATATTTTTCCGTGGAGAGATCCAATGAGGTATTGTGGTTTGAGTGTTGGACTATAACTCCAGAGACGAAGGTCGAAATTTCCACTCAGCCATGCAAACCCACTGGGTCACACTGTCTCAACATCAGAGGACGGCAAAGGCAAGTTCTCTCTGAATAATATTTGCCAAGAAAATCCAATGATTGGTTTGCCTTAAAGGCACATATTAACAACAACAACAACAACAACAACAACATAATTTAAAAACAATGGCTGGATTCCTATATTGCAGTTATAGATTCATAACCTAAGTTATGAATCTATAACTGCTCTGAATTCACGGATATTTTGTATTCACATTGGTGGTCCTGTTGCCACATCTGTAAACAACCTCCCACCCAATTCTACTCCAAGGAGCTGCACTAGGCAATGGAGGCCTGTTCTGCTGGCATTCAGGATGCAGCAGGATGACATTTCCAGCCCCAATAAGCCAGGCTGCAACAATCAGAAGCAGGATCCTTGTGGCAATTCTTTGATGCACCACAGATTACTGGTGGGAGCGGGCTGGGAACATCATTCTACTGCATTCCAGTTGGCAGTAGAACAGCCCTTCATTGCTGGTACAGCTGCTGATTGTTAAAGGATCAGGCCAGGAGATGTTAGTTACTCATTCATAACTCAGTAGCTAATGCAGGATCTTGACCATACTTCCTAGCAGAAATGTGCATCCTTTCATGCAGCAGGAGGGAAGCAGGATTGTCAGTTTTTATTTTTTGCAATGCAGCAATGACCTTCTTTTACAATCTAGGCTTTCCTAAGGATTCACCAATAATGAAATTAGGCTTCCGATACTATTTGTAGTCTGCACAATCAGCTTTTTATGATTCCTTGTTAGACATCATTATAAGAAGTCTGTCATTCTTTATCTGGTCCAGTGTGACAGGATATCAGTTTAAATGCTGAAACCATGTTCCCTCTTCTACCTGCAAGTCTAATAAATGAGCGGATGAATTTTCCACAGAGATAAAGAGCTACACCACCATTGTCCATTCAGAGGGACACGGCATTATTAAGTTGCTGTTTCTTCGTTTTGCATGGTTAACTAAGGAATACATCAGATAGAACAGTCCTATCATTCATGTGTTCACGTATAAAGCATGGCATGGTGGGATGTCTTGGTAAAACGTAAGGGAGGTCTTCCTCTGTTGATATAAAAGCAGTAACATCTATATTCTACTAACTTTGTGACATTTATTCCTGACCCAATGGAGAAGCTGGGTACATCCACATTACACAATTGTATCAGTTTATTTCACTTTAGTTTCCATGACTTCATTCTTTGAAATCCTGGTATTTGTAGTTTGGGAGGGAACCTAACATTCTCTGCTAGAGAAACTCTGTTATCTTCTCCTACTACAGCTCTACATCTACCAGGAAAGAAACTCAAAATATGTCATGAAACCACAAATCCTAGGATACTATAGGCCAAAACCATGGCTATTAAAGTGGTATTATAGTGCTATCATTGCATGGTGTGGATATACTCACTATAGGATGGAAAATCTACTGATCTGGATGGAGGCACACAGCCTGTCTTAGATGAGATGGCACTCCCCTTAAAGAATCAGATATGTAATTTGTGGATAGTCTTGCATTCAACACTTTCAGTGGAAGTGCAGGTGACATCAGTAGCCAGGAATCCATCTGACAAGCTGCAGCAGTATCAGGAGAAAGTAGACTGTGATTTGATGATTCAACCTCTCATTACACACAGGTTGATGTAAAGTAATGAACCACATATAGGACTGTGTTAAAAATCAGTTCAGAAATTTCAGTTGGTACAAAATAAAGCAACAAGAACACCCACAGGAGATAATATAAGAAACCAGTTATGCTTATTTATTCACAATTTTCGATGTTGATCTCAGCCATGAAAGCCCTAAACAATTTGGGACCAGGTTATCTGGAAGACTGGCTACACCAATACAAACCAGTCTGTTATTTACAACCAACCACTATGGTCCTGCCATCTCGCTTTTTTGACTGCGGCTTACTTGGCAGGTTCCAGGAACAAGGCCCCTTGGATGGTGACTCCATAGCTATGCAATTTTCCACCCCAGGAAACATCTAAGACCTGTTTCTTGGACATTTGAAGGAAAATGCTGAAGCTTTTATTATCCATTCGCCACAAGGTGTTTTAAAAATCATTTCCCATCCTTCTGATGTTTAGTTTACATTGTATACCCAGCTATGGTTACCAGGCTAAAAACGGCAGAGTGTTTCTTCACCTTTAAGAGTTGTGAAGCAGAGGAATTTTTACCAGCTATTGCTTGTTATCTGGTTGCTTGAAAAGCAACACCTGCTGACATTCTTTCTTCTACACAAACTTTAAAGGTAAAAGAGCCCAG
Organism: Iguana delicatissima; assembly: GCA_948472985.1. NCBI lineage: Eukaryota > Metazoa > Chordata > Lepidosauria > Squamata > Iguanidae > Iguana > Iguana delicatissima. The sequence continues at coordinate 771,448 of CAOKZL010000920.1, read as the reverse complement.
TACAGTTTTCAATCTGGCAACCTGTATCTAGCATTGAAAGACTAGTCCTTTTCTGTGATCTTGTGCTATGTCTCATCTTTGATTCTGGCCTCTCTCCACTCTTTAGTTAGGCCTCAGATTGTTTGTTCTGCCTCTCGTTTTCCTCCCTCTTCATTTTTTCCCCCTCCATATGCTGAAAATGATTTGGGGGCAGAGAGCAGTGTTAGGCCTGTTCTCTCTTTTGTTTGGAAAACATCCTTGAAACAAACTTCTTTATTTTTAGCATTTCTTTTGTAAGTCTTCCCTCCTTACTTTATCTCAGATTTATTTTAGGATATGGTAAGGAAGGATCAACTTCTGTAACATGTAGCTGATTTTCTAACATACACTTTGAAAGGAGTCTACAAGTTTTGACTGTCTACAAAACCTTGTTCTTTATTTGTCTTCTCTACTCCTTGTCTTTCTTGGCTGCCCAGATTGCCAGCCATCTGGAAGAAGACCTGTTTGTTTGGGGAAACACCTCCCATGTTAGATTATGATGCCTATGTATGCTTGCCCCTCCCTTTTTGAATTGTGCTTTCTTTTTTTAAGATTGCAAACTAAAGAGAGCAATATTCAGGCCATGCTCCTTGTCTACTCCTCCCAACTTTTGCAGCCATCAGACCTTTCCAGATTCCACCCCTGCCCTGGAAAAAAAGTTCAAAAATGATTATTATTTTTTTTTACTTCTGGAAGTAGTCAAGAACAATGATTCTTCTTCAACACAAAATGCAGGGACTTGCTTGTGTGTGAACTTACAGTTAATTATGGGTTTTGCAAGAAAAAGCATAGAGAACTCAATTTTTTTCCAGAAGTCAAACTGGAAGGTACTGAGAGGAGGTGAAACTGGGGCTTGGACTGCTGAAGTTTGCCCACTCTTGTCATAACCCATAGGCCTGGGACTATCTTGCTTCTGTCGGTCTGTAAACTATTCCAATAGTCTTTCTGGCTGAAAAAATTTAAATAAATGATGCTACCACATCATCATTATTATCATTATCATGAGGAGCAGCAGTAACACTGTCATTGAAATCTTGTGCCACATGACAATTTAGCAATAGCAGTTTCTTCCTGTTCTCTCTCTTTCTCTCTCTGGCGTATTCAGAACAAGAACAAAGAAACATAAGCCAGGTATTTGTCCAAACTTTAAAAGTGCTACCTGCAGTGCTGAAATTATTTTGAGGAGAGGTTTCAGCTCTTTTAAATTTCAAACTGAAGCCTGGTGTGGATTTGCTGCTCCAATGACACGGAAGTCGCTGAACAGTACTGGCAGGGGTAGCTGGAAAACAAACCACAGAGAGCTGGGTGGCACAAGTACCCTTCCTCCCTCTGTATCCATACTCCTTAAATACACATAGGCCACAATCCAGCATGGCCTCAACGTAGCATAATGTTCTGCATCCTGAGTTACCACTATGCTAAGCCATTTATCACTTACTCAGACCTACTGTTGCCCTGCTGGAGCCTTCCCTCATGGTCAATCTATTCCTGGTGGAAAGCCAGATCAGTTGCAGCAACATCTGGCTATGTCCCCCAATCTCTCAGGTAAGTTCCAGATGGTGCTCCTTGGGGATGACTGCTCCTCAAAAGAGGAGGTGTTATATGGCATACCACCAGGTGCAAATCTATTTCCAATGTCATTTGAGACCTACAGGGAAGTGATCATCTGGAGATATGGAGTGGTGTACTATCAGTGCTATGTTCCCATAGATCGATATGAAAGCATTACTTCGACTGTTGAGTTCCATTGGGGTCCTCTGGACGTTGCAGTAACTGAGGGAACCTTTTTGCATCTGCTATGGGGACACAGCCAAAAGCTGCTGCACACCCCACTATCCACCAGACAGATTGACGGGGAATTTCAGCAGGGCTACAGTAGGTCAGGGGGGAGGCTTTGAAAAATGTGGAGGGGGAAGGGAGTGCCAACCTTTGCAGGGACTGAAAATAAACATACATAATTTATGGTTAATGTACACATGTGTATGTCCCTAGCAGAATGCTAGCCATGGTAGCCTGGCAGTTACCATGCCATCATCTCAGGACTGCTCTGCAGTGCTGCTGTCAGCAACAGAGCAGGCAGAGTGGATTGGTTCTTCAGGCTTGCTCTTACCTGTCATCCATCCAGTAGTAGCATCAGCAGCTACCATCACTAAGAGGACTTCCTTCTAGAATCCTACTACTAGTGGAATTTTACAACAAATCTTTCTATGAACAGACATTTTCCATTAAAGTCACCTCCCCTCTCCAGTACTCCCCACTCTTGAAATTTCATTGGCCTGTAACTGACTAATAATAGGTGTTGGCTTACAAGAATGAATACCAGATGTGGCAGAAAACCAATGCAATATTTAAGAGTGTGTGTGTGTGTGTGTGTGTGTGTGTGTATAAATATATATATATATACATGAAAATATGTACTTAGAGATGTAAATCTTCATAAATTTTGTTCTTTCATGCAAGAATGAGTAACTTTCTCTGTTCCCCTCACCCAAACTTTAGGAAAGCCTGCACTGTTTTCAAGGACTATTGTCAGTTTGAGATTTATTCTGCAAAACCTATATGGGGGGCAAGGGAATTCAAAAAATGACCTGTGTACAATATTTTCTGTGCTAAAAAATGTCTTCTGTGCAGAAAATGTTATATTCGGGGGGGGGGGGGAGAAGCCATGTGGGTGTTTTGAGCAGAATAAGTACTGAACTGTGAAGTTTCTTGCCTTTCCAGAATTATACTCAACAGGGCTTTCCAATACTTGGGAGACCAATTTTTCATCTATTGTTTTAATGTTTTAAAATATTTTTTCCATCCTATGTGAATTCATATGCATACATACATACACAGGATGGCATCCTGTTAGCATATCTCCATACAGAATTATTTCTTTCGGACAACATGCAATGGTCATGCCCAGTTGACAGCAGCATAAAAAAAGTTACACATGTGGCCTGGCAACAGCACATTAAAGTACATAGAGTAGCAGACGAATGCACCTTATCTCTTTGTATTGCCTTTGTACATTGTTCATTGCAATCGCACAATAGGTTGTCAGCCATGTGCATTAACTACTGATTGACACGTGTTGTTTTACATTGGTATTCAGTGTGAGGTTGCATCATGTACACTCCATCAGCAGATATTTATGCTGCAGCAGTGTACGACCTCAGTTGCAGAATGCTAGTGCTGTCCAGTGGCCATGCTGGCTAGGGGCTTCTGAAATGTATAATCACAGGAAGCACCATTTTGAAACTCTGCTTACAACTCATGAAACAGGATCACTTTTTCCATTCTAGCTACTGATTGCAACAACTATTCCTACTGCTGAAATGTCTTGATGAGTAGAAGATGTATGGCAATATTTTTCAGAAACCTCTTAGCAACTACTCTACATGCTTAAACTATTGGTTTAAATGGTTTCAAAACCAGTTTTAGCAATGTAAGCACGATCAGTGCCTATATACTATGAATCAACATTGTTTTTGCAGATAAGAAGCCTAGACAAGAAAGTACAAAGATTTGCCCTCACTTCAGGATGGCCTTCCTGTGTAGCAACATACCATCCATACAATGATCTGGGAATGTTGTTTAGTTGTCTTCTGGCAGAGCTTCAAAAACAATTGGAAGTACTGCTTCAACTTGTACTAGCTGGCTGTATCAGTTCACAACCTTTTGCAGGATGGAGGAAATTGTGAAATTTATCTCCTGTTTCTTGAAATGGGTGTGCTTCACAACCTACATCTATGATTATTTTCGTACTGACACTGATTCCCAAGTAAACGTCCATAGAATTAAACCTCTAGTATGATAGTGTTGGACCAGTTCTAATCTCCATGGAGCCATGAAATTGACTGGGTCAGCCACTATCTCTCATCCTGACTTATCTCACAGAGCTATTATTTTAAGGATAACATAGAGTGAAGAGGGATGTATCTTCCTGGGGTTCACTGGAATACAATTATAACAACTAAATTTACTAATACATATTTTTTACCTGGAAAAGTGAACTTCCATAGTTACATCAGTGAGGTGATGAATCTGAATTGTGAAACTGTTTTTGTATTGTCTTTCTGCCAGAAAAAGCTGAAATGACTACATATTTGTTTGGTCCAGACCAGACTTTGGACAAGTGATTATTTTGGACTATGATTCTGAGAATCTCCTAGCTAGCATTCTGGGAGTTGTCCAAAAAAGTAATGTCTGGTGGCTCTGCCCAGAATCTGCCTCAAGAAGAAAAGTGGTACTTTGAACACGTGCATGAAAGAGCAGATTTTTGTCGACAACTCAGGACTTTGATCTCACTCATTAGAAATGGAGAAGGGAGGGGAATGTGCCCTGAGTCCTTGTGAGCTTTCTAAAGGGTTGTTAACAGGAGCAAGGGGTCTATGACTCAGCAGCAGGAAAACGCTGCCATAATTATTGTGTCAGTCATGCTCATTTCTACCCTATGACTGCATATGGCCTCAGGCTATGTATTCTGAGGCAAAGGACATTCCAATGTATGTAGGCTCAAGGAGTGGCAGGATGTAGAGCCAGATGTCATCAATTAAAAAAAAAAAAAAGCTTAACTAGGTTTACCATGGTGAGTTTACTGGTGGTTGCTTATGTCTCTGAACTGTGTTGCAAGTCCTTTTCCACACTGCAGAACTACCTACTCCTCTCTCCTTCTGTCGGCTTCACCCACACAGACCCTTCCTACGAGGGTTAGATTAAGACACATTAACTTTGTCATATTTAAGAGGCCTGACAGCATTTTTTTTTCCTAAGCAAAGTGTGTTATTGCAACAGCTTTATAGAACTTGTAATTTATTGGGGAAGTATTGTATGTCTGTGGCCATTTCCGCATTAGACTGTCATAGTGCTATTATTCCACTTTCAACATCCTATGGAATCCTAGGGTTTGCAGTTTAGGGAGGGGGCTCAAGTCTGTTGAAAGTAGAATAGGATGTTGAAAGTGGAATAATAGTGGAATAATAGCACTATAACAGTCCAGTGTGGAAATGGCCTTAGAGGGCCAGCATGGTGTTGTGGTTTGAGAGTTACCTGCTTGGCCATGGAAACCCACAGAGTCACCTCGGGTGTTTCACACACTCAGCCCCAGAAAACCACATGATAGGGTCACCTTAGGATTGCCATAAATCAGGAATGACTTGAAGGCACATAACAACATTGTATGTCTCCATTTTCCTAATATGATATTCCAAATTGTAGTTTACTCTATAATTATTATGATGATGTTCTTTATTTGTATCTTGTCTTTTCCTTCATTCTGGGACTCAAGGCAACTTCCAAAATATTGGCCAGAAACCTCCATTTAAGTTATGAAGGCATAATCTAGATATAAGGATTCATGACTGTTCACATTCCTTATGTATTTCCTTGTTTAAGAGATACATAGAGACCACGAAAGTCCCCCAGTTCCTACTTACTGGGCAACAACTGCTTCAGCTGATGTGGATCAGTTCCCCTGTCAATCTGGAAGCAGCTGAGTGTCATTGCCCCCTCTCCCCCTTGTGCAAGCAATCTCTGGTGTGAGGGGAAGTTGCCACAGGGACCCTGATTCTGCCTGGTGTACAGAAGACTGCTCATGGGAGAAGGTGGAAATGGCAGTCAGCTGCTGCATGAGAAACGGGGGGACAAACCCACATTGATCACAGCAGCTGCTTTCCAGGTAAATTGGGATTGGGGGAATTGGGCTGGGATTCACTTGGTCGCCCTAAAACCAAGATGCTTATGCACGCATAAATCCCATACAGGATTCCAGCCATAAAAAGTAGTACAGATAAAAGACATCAAGTATACATATGTAGAAATCATTTTAAAACTTATTAGAAACTTATTTTAAGCTTATTAGAAACTTTACATCACTGTAGTTTGGCTTAAATCCTGTTCTTAGACCTGACTAAAGTAAACCTATTGATGAATAAATAGGATTTACCAATATGTTGACTCAGCATTAAACAATTGATTGACTTGGTCTATTGTAGACGGAACAAATCAATAGGATGCCAGCTTTTGTGTATAAATCTAACAGTACCTCCAACCATCTATTTTACCTGACCGCTAACATTGCACTATATTTCGGTTAACTACAGAAATTAACCACAACCTCCATGTTCCGTGACTAATATATTTCAAAATTAGAGCTGGAAAAAGTTTCTGTGGTAGACTACAACTCGCAGAATCCGCCAGCCAGTATGGTCAGTGGGTACATTGGCTGAAGTATTCTAGGAGGTGTGGTTGAAAAAAGAAACATTTCCACACTGCTCAGATATCATACAACCTAAGGAAAAAAGAGAAAGGAAGACCTGTAAGCTTCCCAAAGGCAAGCTAATGATAGAAGCAGAATGTTTGCAGAAGATGGAAGCAGACGACTTGCCCATGGCCACAAACTGAATAAAAGTCAGTGATGTAGTTGGAGTCCCAAACACCAAACTACTCCTTGGTTCAGTATCTGTTGCAACATCTATTTTACAGAAGGCAAACCAGTGAGATCCAAGAAACAAGTGATGCAACCAAATCATAAAATCAGCATAGGTCAGATTAATGCCCTATCAGTTAATTTCATCCTAAACATTCAAATCCCATGCTGATTCCACTGAAATTAACTGTCTAGTCAGATTTCCCTATCAATTTCTGTTTAATTTTCTTTTGTATCTGATTTCATTTCACAAATTTACCAACCTGTTCAAAATAAAACACAATTCAGTTTTCAGTCAGATTCGTCCCAGCATCCCTACATTTTTAAAAAAAATCTCCAGTTTTCCTCTTATGCCTTCCTGCCCCATTGCTCCCTCAAAACAAAACAAAACAAAAACTCTTTTCTTTAGTAATTGTCTGATCACAGCATAACAGCTGAATGCCCCACTATTCAATCATATAACCAAATTGTATTAATGCAAGCGTTGTTCTCCCTGCCTCCACCTTAAGGTGAAGCAAGAACAAAGATGGTGAAATGTTTTTCAGGAGCAGTTTATCAGCTTATTGTGGGTGGTTTATCACTGTGACTTATGCTCCTCTTCTGTAATCCATGAACACCAAACACAATGTTAACTCTAATTCCTAAGGACCATCAAGTAGAGACCATTGCAAATTTTATTTCACTCTGTACCAATCATCAGCTTAACAGAAAAAAACAAAATATGCATTAGAGGAAGCGTTTAAAAATCAGGGCTGTCTTCCAACATGAGCCAGCCAAATACCTTTGGGAGCTTCTGGATGCACAGAACAAGAATGTGTTCCTCCCATTCCTTGTATAAAAGTGAACTGGACTGGAGGTTGAGTCTTTCATCATTGTGGATGATGGGGCAGTGCCCTCCTCTGCAGCCGAATATACCAGCCTAGCTTAGAGGACCAAGGGTGGTTCCCTCTTCCAAGACCTTGCTGTTCCCTCAGCATTTGCCATCTCTCTTCCAATGTTATCACCTTGTTAGCAACCATGCTGCCTCCTCTTGCTGCCTCACTCAGCCTCCCTGGGATGACTTTTAAAAATGATATATATTAAATCATGCTTTATATTAATACTATAGTGCACCTTGTCCAGCTAGGAAACCCATAGACAGCTTTTTTAGTAATTCTAAGGTCTGATTACTCTGAAGGTTGTAAGTCTGGAGGGAAAAAAACTCATGGGGCATTAAATCATGCTTCTTGTACTGATAAGCTTTTAAACCTTTGTACAATGGAAGTACACATTTAGAACATTTTTTAAAAACTTAGGTGTTCAGAATTCTATATCTGGTGAACCTCAGTCTGAAAAACAGTATCATAGAATCATGGAGTTGGAAAAGATCAGAAGAGCCATTGAGTCTAACCCCCTGCCATGCAGGAACACACCAGCAAAGCACTCCCAACAAATGGCCATCCAGTCTTTGTTAAAAAACCTCCCAAGAAGGAGACTCCAACACCCTTGGAGCCAGTGCATTCCACCGTCGAACTGCTCTTACCATCAGGAAGTTCTTCCTAACGTTTAGATGGAAGATAAAATCTCATGTGAGAGTAGACCATATATCTATTAGACAAGTTTGAGTACATATTGGGACAAAAGCTATATCAGCAGGAATTGTGTTTTATGTCCTCATAGAGTTGCCAGATTGAGAAAGGACTCCCATGCCTTTAATGGTTCCGAAGAAAAGCAAGTTTCAGTAGGTGTTCCTTGTCATGCAACCAGCTAACAAGAAGCACTGGCTGAACTTTCTTCTTTCATGCAATCATTAAAAGTACATGAGCCCATTCCAGTTTTCACTCTGGGCAGCCATATGTCTGTACTTACTGAATGATGAAGTTCATGTGGAGATGTTCCTTCCTTTTAAAGTAAATGCAGTAAATGCACACCCAATTTGCTTTTATGGGGCGGGGAGCCAACCCTAGTGAGCTACTTAAGGGTCTTCTCAGAGGCTAAGAGCAGCCAAAATTTGGGAGGCCCTCAGAAAAGGCATGAGGTAGCTATTACCTTCCTCAGTTCCCACCTCACATTCAGAAAGCTGTAGGTATATATTTAAAACAATTCCTTGGCTGATTTGTCAGCTCTTACACCTATCCAGAGACTGTAGTTCATTAGGATACTGTTATCCTAATGGAAAACTGAAAAAATATAGTTGAGTGAATCTGTACAGAGAAAGAACCAGATTAGTATTCAGATGTTTCCAGAGGAGGTGGGGTTGGGAGTGGTGGTTAATGTTGTTATTTTGGATTGACAATAGGCTCTGCTTCAAATTTAGAAACCCCTTCAGAGGCACACTGTAGAGCTAGCAGATGCTGCTAGAGGCACCCAGTTATAGTTCACAGCAAATCAATGCACTGGGCCCCAAAGGATTGTCTTCCCTGCAAGTATCTGACAGTTGTGTTTATAAAAACTGGCCAGTCAGTGGGTTATAAGGCTGGTTGGAAAGCAGGCATGCTTTGGATTTTTGTATATATTTTGATACTAAAATAATTTTCTTTTTTTGGTGATATGTAGCATGACACATTCTCTTACACAGACTTAACAATATGCCATTACCTTCTTCTCTCTGACTGACTTTCCAGCCAGCCATATTCTACCTCAGATGCTTCATACTTCATACTCCTTGATTTCTCCAATTTTGCAGAAGGACAAGTGGACATTAAGGAATTTTTTTTTCTCCTGTGGCCATGTGTGGAAAACATTACATGTAAAACAACTGCAGTACGAATCACATTATCCTATAGTAGTATCCAGAAATCCCAACCTTTCATTTAAAGATAAATGTATTGCTCTTGATACTGTGTTTAGAGCAAGAAGTTGTGAAATGTGATGCTTCCAGAAGACTACAGCAGAAGGGGCCATTCTGCCAGCCTGGCCATAAGATAATTGGCTTTTCCTTTTCCCTCTTCATCCTTTTTTTCCTTTTCTGCCATGTAGGCCTGTTGGCAGAGTTTGCTTTTGGGGGAAAAAAAGGCAAGCAAGCAAGAAAACTCTATGAAATGAATGGGGTTGCCATAAGTTCATGGGAGAACTGAAGGCCAATACACACATTACACGTCACTCAGGGAGTCTATTTGAATGAAGAGCAAACTGAATCACTCTAGATGCCTTTTTGAATAAGGAGTAGGACAAAAATGCTTCAGAATAATAAATAAGGTTATTAATGAAAGTAGACAGATATGAACTACTCTGGAACAAGAAAAAAATGAAGAGCAGTATATTGATTATTCTCCTGATATACTTCCTTTATTAGCAAGTTTTTTTTTTAAAAAAACAGACTATCATTGGGAACAAGACATGTACAGACAGATACTTCTTAGTTTGTGTAATTTTTCCAACTTGCTTCAGCCAGAATGTTTTCTTCCATGGTTTCTGATTAAAGTAGCAGCTAAATCTCATGGATCAGGTCTTCCATAAGCATGGATTAAAACAGGAGTACAAAGTTTAATAACCAGTGAAATAAATTGTTTAAGGGACATGGGCTTGTCTCAACATATTAAGCAAGGTAAAGCTTTTTATGCCTTGAAGATTCATTGAGAACTGGGAAAAAATTGTTTGGCAATATTGTTAATTCCCTTTATTAATACTGGGAGTGAAAGATGAACTGAAAGCTTAGTTCATGTGCAAGCCTTCTGTAGGTAATCCCTTTCACACTGTGCAGTTCTTATTATACTCCTGCGTTGGGCTAGCCAAGGAAAAAGAAGTAAACCAATGACAAAAATACATACATACATGCATACATACACTACAATACACTGGATGTTGGATGTCAAGTTTGGAACTAGGCTGTTATTTCCTTCCAAGTGTTGCCAACAATCTGTTTTTGAAATGATACTTTGACCTACATCATATTGCTTGTTGGCTGAGTAACCAAGATGATTAAAGGTCTGGAAACCAAGCCTTATGAGGAATGACTGAGGGAGCTGGGCATATTTAGCTTGGAGAAGACTGAGACATAACACAATAACTATCCTTTACATATCTAAAGGGACATCAAGCTTGTTTTCTGCTGCTGCAGAGAGTAGAATATGAAATGATGAATTCAGATAACCAGAAAAAAAAATTTGCCTAAACATTAGGAAGAACATCTTTACTGTAAGAGCTCTTTGACCATGGAATAGACTACCGCTGAAAACAGTGGGCTGTCCTTTGTTGGAGGTCTTCAAACATGGGCTGGATAGGCATCTTTCAGGACTTTAGTTGTTTATCCCCATCCGCTAGGAGTTTGGACTAGAGAGCCCTTGTAGTTCCCTCCAGTTCTAAGGTTCTGTGTTTCTGTGATCTAAGCAAGTCTGGATTCAGTGAAAATGAAATTTCTATTTTCATTTCTAGTAACAAATAAATAATGCCCCACTGCAAGTTGAAGCATTGTTTTGTGGTTCCCCTAAGCAAAGGGAGATGGTAGAACTTCAAAGCCTACCAAAGCTTTGGTGGTGTCTCCCCTTCTCACTGCTGGTCTCTTTGTGCACCCCAAAAACCTGCTTTAGAAAGTTAGAGAACTCTCTACAGTCAGTTTCCAGGCAGCTCCAACAGCTGTACAGGTGAAAGGAAAAGTTCTGTGTTTTTGTTGTGTTGCAGACTTGAGACCTATGCCATTGTTCTATGTTCTGATTTCTGATTGTTCAGTTTCTTTGTACAAAGTGCTACCCAGATGCACAGCCAGCCACATGTTTCAGTTAGATTGATGGAGATTTCTTGGTGATTTACAGTGATGTAAATGCCATTCTCTAAAGGCACCAAATCCTGTCTGATCTTGGAAGATAAGCAGCATCAGCTTTGGTTAATATTTGGATGGAGGACCACCAACAAATACCAAGTGTTATAGGTTATATTTCAGAGGAAGGAACTGGCAAAATCACCTCTGAGTATTCCTTAACTAAGAAAATCTTATGAAATTCATGGGGTTGCCAGAAGTTGACAGGCAGCTTGAAGGCACATATACACAAACAGAAATACCATTCTGCAAGCAGTTGCACTTTTTTGGAGGTTGCACAAGGATAGCATCCTGCTAGGGGTTGTGCACGCTCTGTGATTACTCCAGTTTAAACAGCTGGGCAAACCCAGGATTACTGACTAGGAGGGTCTGTAATTGCAGTCCTTAGCAGGGGTAGGGACCATTACACAACACAAGAGTGCATGACCTTGCCGCCCAGTGTGAAACAATAAAATCCAGTATTGCAGTATAGCTATGGTTGTAGAATTTTCCACTGTGCAACCAACAGATAGGAGCTCAGCCATCATGTCCCTTTATGTTAGGGATGGGAAACTATACAGGGGGCAGTGTCCATTTTTCTTCCCGGTTTCCAACTAGTAGGCAGCACTGATTCCTTGTGCGTGCACGCGCCAAAGCGATGAAGCATCACTTCTGGCTGCCATTTTGGGGGATGTTTGGCCATTTTTTCCCTGTGTTCTTGAAAGGTTCTTGGGGCTTTGGAGAATTAAGGAAAGCAAGTTGCTGTGATTTTGGAAGATTTTAGCAGTTGTGGGGCAAGGGTAAAAAAAATGCATGAAAATCAGCCACTCCAAGCTTCTACAGGGCTTCAAAACCAGCATGTAGAGGTTCCAAAGGCAGCATACAGACTGTGCACACCCCCATTTTACATATAAATAATACATACATTTACATACATGTACCTGGACAAAGCATGGCCCCTTCCCAAAAGCAATCTTGCACACATGTATGCGAGAATCCTTTTGTGTAGCATTTAACCAGTGCACAAATATAGTTTCTCCTAGTGATGAAAGAGTTGATTTTAAAAAAAAATTGAAGGTCCTTTTCATATGGTATATTTTGTCAACATTGAGAAGATTTAGCTGGCATCAGTACCACAGGAGTCCTGGGGATTTTCCACAGTACTCAATTATAATGGTTTCATACCACTTTAACCACCATGGCTTCATCCTATGGAATCCTGGGATTTATAGTTTCATGAAGCATTCATAATCCTCTGCCAGAGAGGTCAAAGGCTAAAATGAACACAAAGTGACCAGACCCAGTCTACAGAAATAGTCATTTGTGAAGCCTGAACTTCACAAACTTGGGGAAATGTAGTCTAAGAGAGCGACTTTTCCAACCTTTTACCTCTCATCCCTAATCTGTACACAACAGTAAGTAGTAATCATTTTGGAAAATGTCTTATTTATTTATTTATTTATTTATTTATTTAGTTAGTTAGTTAGTTAGTTATTGCATTCAAAAGCATTAAGGCACCAAAACATACAGTTAATATTTTTTCCACTGTAGATATATTTCACCGACATCCACTAACAGCAGGTCTCAAGAGCAAATAAACAGTACATTTTATAGGTACCTTAAAAATCTTGCAGCTGAGAGCTCTGGCTATATGGGGAATATCTGTCAGTATATATAAGTGCACATGCATGCATATGTGCGCATGTACATGTATAAGTTGCAGTAATGAATTACTGCAAGAGGCCTCTTTCTGATCTGCAAAAATCAACTAAATAAGTTTATATAATGTCAGCTGTAAAATTAAGCAATAAATAATCCGTTCATACTCCATACTCCCTAGGGCTGTGAAAGAGGAAGAAAGTCAGAATTACAGAAGTTTTCTTTCATGTGATATTTTTTCTAGAGAAGACTTTAGCTAATTTATGTATTTTTCCCAGTTCTCATATGTACTGAGAAATGAGACTACAGAAAAGGGAAACCACCCCTTCCCAATATATTAGATTGTTCTGCCACCCTCAGCCACGTGTTTGTGAGGCTTCTACTGGACTGACAGGTTTGGGGTTTTGCCCTCCTTTCCCACACCCAACTAATCAAGGGTAGTAGAAACTGGATTTCTTACCTCCACTTGGTTTGCTCCCCTTAAAATAAGCCCAGGCATGTGAATTGCAGGTACCCTTATTGGGACAATAAAAACCTGGAAGTAAGAAGGAATGTTTATATGCAGATATGCACACAATTCTGGTTTGTCCATTTTGCGCATCCTGTGTGCACATGTGCACTCACAAACATATTGAGTGGGGGGTCCCATTACTCCTAAATATGGCTAAGAATTTTGGTTTTGTTCATTTTTAGATCAGAATTTACCAAAATGCATAAACTTCAAATGTGGGACAAAATGAAACTGATACTGCATTTACTGTTTCTGCCAGGAGATCTTTCTAGGGTTTCCTAAATAGGATTGCCATGCCAGCCAGCTGGTTTGGTTTTACCCTGATTCTAAGCATGCCTCACAGCGCCTGTTTAGACCATCATCCTTCTGGATTGGAGCATATAAGCCTGCTTGTATTTTGAGATCTTTTGGAGAGACTCTTTATTCTGTCCCACCATCCTTACAGATACATTGAGTGGAAACACAGGAGAAGGCCTTCTCTTGTGGCTGCCCCCAGGTTTTGCAACTCCCTTCTGAGCAAGGTAAGACTGGTACCCTCCTTGCTATGTGCATGCAGGCAGGTCAATTTTTTTTTAATCAGTTCATCTTTGAAAACCGAATGGGCCTTCCATAATGGATGGTATTGTCTGTTTGTTATTCTCTTTTTAATGGTTTATGTTTTTAACCAGTTTTAATTTTATGGATAGTTTACTTACATTTTAAACTTTTCTATTAGATGAATTTTTAGCTGTGTTTTAACTGTTGTAAATAGCCAACTGGGAAATACGACAGGATACTACTGGGGCTGCTTCTACTACCCACCTTAGGTGCAAATGAGGAACACACACTGGCAGACAGTGAGTCAGAGGTCAAAAGTGTCCAGGGACACCATTTTCATCTTCTGCCACTAGTTTTTCTCTTTTTCTCTTTCTGACAGTCTTCCTCCCTCTGTTTCTATTCAGCAGGCTTTGATGAGAGGACTAATTCCCTCTTCCAAATAGTCTGAACTGTGTGGAATTAACCCATATACAACCCTAGGACCACAGGCTGCCCATCCCTAACCTAAAGTTTAGGTTTTTATCCTAGCTTTCCCTCAGTAGGTCAGAGTAGCAGACATAGTTCTCTTCCTCCCTGCTCCTGTTCTGCAAGTCCACAGTTCTCTTTGAGGAAATAGCAGGTATGCTGAAATTATGGTCAGGAACCAAGCTGGTATTATGCCTCAGTTGGATGCCATATCACCCAATATACAACCACCATCCAAACAGCAGTGATATACAAAGGAGGCACCCAACTTATCAGGCAGACCAGTTGCATGTCCTGTGCCAGGAGCCAACCAAGTGGTGTCCTGTGCCAGGAGCCAACTGTTGTCACCGTGAACTGGCCTGGCCTTTGGTAAACCCTCGATATCATTTTTAATATCACAATTCGACCCTGTTCTGCCACCCTCGGCCACGTGTTTGTCAGGCTTCTGAACAAGCACCAAGCTAGATATGGCTATTATATGCTGACTCATTCTTGTTTACACCTAAGCAAGCCAGACACAGCCAGTTCTTGCTTTAGGAGACCTCCCAAAACAAACACTTCATTAAGGATGCACGATAATACAAAGAGCCCCCTGCCTCAAGCAGGCACCCTGGCGATCTGGATACTCCACCGCCCAGGCATGCTGCATCTGCATACTGGCCACCCCCTTGTCAATTTGAACTTAACTCAATCATGTTAAATTCTGACCTTTCGGAGACATTGTCGTGCGCCCAAACTTCATTGTTCTCTCCCAAGTACAAACTAACCCATGGTCATATTTTCCCCCATAAAAACCCTAAGCTCCGAGAGCTCCTCGGATCGCTCCGGACTTCCATCCAGCCTTGCTGCCGCTCTGTCGAGCGAACTTCCCTCGGCCACCACGCTGAATTTCTTCACTTCCATCTTCAATCTCTTCAGGACTACAAGAAAGGTGTCGTATCACCCATTTCCCTTGAAAGCTCTCATTTCCTATTTCTTAGTTAGCTGTGTGCATGTGTTGTCTTATTTGTTGTTTGCCTGTTAATAAAGCTACCAGTTTTGTTACTTTAAAACTTGTCTGACTGCTCTTCTGACCTGACACTGTATACATAGGGTTAAAAGATCCCTGCTAAGTTACCCTACCTCTTGTTAGCTTAAGAGAGTGCTCGAGTTAATTTCCCCATCTTGTGTTGTTGTTTGGTTATTTGGTGCCCCTCCCGGGACCCCCAGCACACTGGGTAACACAACCATGTGGTGTCCTGTGCCAGCAGCCAACCAAGTGGTGTCCTGTGCCAGCAGCCAAGCAAGGCTTCCAGGAGTCTAATTAACCTGTTATCAGGAGCTGGCAAGCAAAGTTTGTTTTAGTCATTTTGCAGTCCAAGTTCACAGTAGAGTCAAAGAGAGAGCCCAAGTTTACCATAAGTCCAGAGAGAGAGAGTCCAATGGCAAAATACATAGACAAGGTGAAGCTCAAGAGTTCTAGGAGTACAGGCAAGGAATTCAGAGGTAAGCTGCGCTGCTACCATGAATAGGATTGATAAGTGATAACAGCCTCTTCTGGTCTCTTGTTATATAGGCTTAGAGTCTTAAACAGCTATTGGCCTGATTAATGAATCCTTATTATATAAGTGTTGCAGACTCCTGGGGTCTTCCCTGTCCACCTACATTGGCTGCTGTAAGTACTGTTCCTCTTATGTCTCTGGGGTGTGGCTGTTGAGAAGGGTCCTGTCTGGGCCCTGGGACAGAGGCATGACAGATAGCTTGTTCAGCCATGCTGGATGTCATGTCTTCTTCTCAGAGGCCAGTACAGCCCCACACAGCCTCTAGGACAGTGGTTCTCAACCTGTGGGTCCCCAGATGTTTTTGGACTTCAGCTCCCAGAAACCCTGCACATTGACCATAGTGGCTGGGGCTTCTGGGAGCTGAAGTCCACAAACATCTGGGGACCCACAGGTTGAGAACCACTGCTCTAGGAAAAGAAGCTGCATCAGGCAATAAATACAGATGAGCTGGTTTGAATTCATTGGGTGGAGGGAAGCTGGAGCTGGTTGGAGTGACCCAGATGAGGTTTGCACTCTGGTTGAGTGCTAGAGTATTTAATCCCCTTCACTCCCAGCTTCTTGCCAGTTCTTTCCTAGGAGCTGATGAGGCAATATTGAGGAAGAAGAGAGCGAGGAGCAGTAGTGGAAGATCTGAGCGGAAGTGGTGATGAGTCAAGAAGCACTCATTCAGCAACTGATTAGCAGGTTACAGCATCTTCATGGAGGTTGTGCAGGTGTTTGGCACCTTTTCAACCACTCAACCCCAGCCCTGGCTGGGGATTTGGCCACCATTGAATATGACATTGCATTTAGGAAAGGGTCTCCCAGAGTGATCAGGCATGCTGGGATGACAAACTGCGGTTGGTACTAGTAGGACCCCCATGTTAAGGGAAAATAGGATGCCCCTGAGCCTTTTCATGGGGCTGGAAAAAGGATTCTAGGAGATGGGTATGTTGGGAGTTTAATCAGGGGAAGTGTCAGAGGGCTCAGTGTAAGTTTGAGCACAATTGTGAGATCTGCCTGAGGCCCCCCCCAGGTTCCATGCCCTTTGGCAAGTAGCAATCAGGAAAAATTTCATTCAGGATGCACCAATGTGTCCTCTAATGGTAAAATGGAGGGGGAGTCAGTCTTGGGACTGGCAATGGGGCCACTGAAAGCGGGAAGGGAGGTTGTGCAAGTTCAAAAAGTGGAAACTTTAGCTCCCACACTGATCCGGCTGGATGTGTTGCTCCCTCTTTTGGAGCTTTACCCCAATAAGCAGACAGCTAGTTTCATTAAGGAGGATTTTGAGAAAGGATTTAGGATACCAGTTCAGGGACCTTAGGTCATGTGTGAGTCAGGGAACCTTAAGTCTGCTAGAGAACTACCCAAGGTGGTGGCACTGAAGATTGAGAAGGAAGTTAATGCCAGGAAGGTTGCCCATTTGAGGAACCACTCATGAATAACCTCAGGGTCTCCCCTTTGGGAATTGTTCTGAAGAAGTCACCAGGGAAATTTAGGCTCATCCACCACCTCTCGTATCCTAAAGGGACCTCTGTTAATGATGCCATCCCACCTGAGTACTGTTCTGTCTGTTATGCTTTGTGTGACCAGGCACTTTGCCTTGTATGAGCGTATGGGCCAGGGCCTCTCATGGCAAACTGTGACATTCAGTCAGCCTTCTGCATCTTTCCAGTTAACCCAGCAGATTCAAGGTTCAAGTTTATGAGACTGGTAAGGAAAATGGTATTGGTTTGTCTGTCTGCTAACATTACCTTTTCAGCACGTCATGTTCCAGACCTGGATAATGAAATGGCAGATTCTTTATCTGGCTTTCAGGAAAGCACGTTTTGGTCCCTGGTCCCAGAGGCAGATCAACTGTCAGCGCCCTTTCCAGATGACCTGTGGCAGCTTGGGAGATAAGCATAACACAGGGAGTACAGTACTCTGTGGCCCTTACAATTTTATGGCTTACAGCAGGGCAGTGTGCAGGTTTCAGGTCTTTTACAAACATGATTTTCACAAATTACAAAGACATTTTGAGTTGTGTGGAGGAAAGGGTAGATGAATGAACATAATAACTTGGTGTGTTTATGTTGTCTAAGTTCCACGTTTCATTCACCATTTTGGATTAAAGACACGCTTCAGTGGTGGCAATAATTTTCCTCTAGTATTTGTCTTGCAGCTAGGTATATACAGATAGATGCAAATTATAATAGTTCTCCCTGTGTGGATTTCAAACATTTGTACAGAGGTAAACATCTTTGTGTGTATAAAAATAAGATTTCTACTTACTTAATACTGAAGAAATGTTGGAAAAGAAAAGTCTGTGAATGGAGCTTGTTCCATCTGATAACAAGCAATTCTCATAACATCCTGCATATGAGCTTCCCAGAGTCTGTTAGTTGATTACTAAAGAAACCAGGAGGCTGAACTAGATAGGCCTTAGGTCTGATTATGGGATTTTAAATGTAAATATTCTGCCTTACTGAACATGATGATAATGATGGTGGTGGTGAGGATGAAGATAATAATAATAATGAAAATTTTTAAAGAACCCATGCAATTCCATACATACCAGCTTGAAGTCTATAAAGAAACCACACCAAAATTGTATTTGATGCACTTAGGCCATTGTTTAGATGTGCCTCAGCCTCTCCATTGTTTTTTACATCCAGATATTATGGTAATCATCTGAAATTGCTTCCATTCCACAAACCTTTATTGTATTTTGCAATCAATACCAGCTAAGTGTCACTAACACTCTCCAGGAACAGCTTTTAATTTGTTTTGGAGGCTATAATGTAAAAAATATATGAACAGTTTTTAAAAATTGAACTTTCATTGCAAAATCTTAAAGAGGTTTATACAGCATGGAGAAGAAACATTAGAAAGCCAAGATCCTCTAGAGAGGGGAAAAAACCATCAAAGATTATTTGTAGTAAAATTTGTGTTACCTTTGTTTAATTTGAAACTATTATCCAAATACTTTCTTTTAATCATCCATATTTATTCTAAAATCTTCATAAAACATCATAGAATAAGGGAATATAAACAGCATTCCAAGTTAATTGGATATTCAAATCTCTAACTCTTTACCTCACAGGTCCCAAAGTGATGGCTGAAACTGAAAACCTACCCGCTAGCATTCATGTGCAAACATATTCCCACATTTAGGTTTGGAAAATTATAAATTAACAGCCTAAGCATGTGCCCAATGGTGATAAAGTAAGTGGGTTCAGGTACTGCAGTCCCATATTCATGTACTTAGGAGAAAATCCCACTAATGTGACTTGCGTATGAATGAATATGTATAGAATGGTATTGTAAAACTAAACAATTGATTAAGAAGTAAGTCTAAGGAGTACAAGCCAGCATGCCATAGTGGTTTGAACATTGGACTATGACCCTGGAAACCAGGATTTCATTCACCACTCAGTCATGGAAACCCACTGGGTCCCCTTGGGCTCATTGCACACTCTCAGTCCCCAGAAAATCCTGTGGTAGGCTCGTCTTAGGGTTGCCATAAGTCAGAAGCAACACACACACACACACACACACAGTCCAGCTGAGTTCAGGAGGGCTTACTGGGTTACTTTATAGGGAAATGTGACACTTTCCTGTAATTTCAGTTTATGGTAGGTGGAAATCAGCTCATGATTAACTGATGTGCTTTCATGGCCAGGAGCAAAAATTGGCGGACTCTGCCCCACACAGCTCAACATTTTTTTTAAAGTAAATAGGGTTATGCTTGCAGGACTAGGAATCCCTTCTCAAAATGAAAGGCTTCTGCTTTTATGCCCTCATAACAAAACAGTTGGATTCAGTATGGAATGCATCTATGTCATTTGGGGTGGAAGAAAAATATTCCAGGGTATATGCTGCCAAGAAGATTCTAAAGCTGGTCTCCTGTGGCTGCTTGTTGTGTTTGTCTTTTTCTTTTGCAGCTAGAGAAGTCTTCAACACTTTTTTTAACCTCTTGTTGCCAAACCCACACTGTGCACCCTCACAAAAAATACCCTTGCAGAGAATATACAAAATAGCTGGCAGTGCTGCCTTGTTTTTCCTTTGACCTGGTCAGGATTCACAGATACAAGGTGCACATTTTGTTCTTCTTGAGCCAGGTAAGAATAGTTCTTCCTCATGAAAAGCCATTATTTAACTGGCACACACGCCACTGTTGACAGTTCCTCCTGAGGAAAGCCATTAGGCAGCAGACAAGATTCCTCCTGCTAATGGAGCAGCATTGCATGGAGGACAGGCCCCTCCGTGGCATAATTAGCTCACCTTGGGTGCTGTGTTGCTAAGGAAGCTGGGCACTACCACCAAACTCCACATGCAAGGACTTAGAATATTGGGGCAAAATAGACCCCTCCTCTGTTTTTTTCATTCCCATTTCCTCTAGGTAAGTTTTATTCTCTCTCCCAGAATGGCAGTGGCATTCTCCAAAGAAATCAGTCATACAGTCTATTGTAACCAGGTTCTATTCCCTGCCCCCCCCTCCATTTAATTTGTTCTGTTCCAGAAAAGAGAGCAAGCAACATGCAGCAGCAAGTCTGACTGCACATGATTTTAGGGAAGGTAAAATCTGTGGGTGTAATTATGTTATTCAGTTCAAATATGCTCAAGCATTCTTTTAAAGGCCAGTGAGTGACTCCATAAGGAACCAGAAATCCTTAGTTCTAATTGCATTTTTAAAGTATGACTACAAAACAGAGGAGGAGGGAAAGAAAAGAACATTTAGGGGGGAAGAAAGGAAGCCGTAAGATATGAAGATAGCTTATACATATGCATTTACGAAAGCCAACCACCATTTCGAGAATGCATTTTCTTTAGGCTGAAAACTATAAAATATACATTCATGTGCACCTAGAACAGTAAAATCTTCTGACCATTCAAAGGTAAGTGGTGAATGTTTGTTTTTCCAACCTTTCAACAGTGAAAGTATGCAGGATCCAACCATGTTGACCCTCAGGTTCTACTCTGCAAGGATATGATTTGAAACAATATAGGAATCTACCAAGATTATTTTTTCTAAATAGAAAATTATTATGTTGCGATACATACAACCAAAAAGTGGCAATTGCGGAACATGTTCACATCATATACCTCAAGGAAGCATTGCCTGACACTCTGTTAATGAGTTATGATAGCATAAGTCCTATGTACACTATATAACCCACTTTTCAGGTCTTTGCAGTGGTGAGAATTCTTTACCAATTGCACAGTGATCAAAATCTCCCTAGAAAACCATCTTTTAAGTGATGCAGCTCCCTCAACATGGTCATTTCTGTGTAATTGGAGGGAGACAGTCAGAGGAGATGCGTCCAGCTATTTTCTGGTAGCTGGATGCATGGCAAAGATGTCATCTACAGAGACATCCCAAGGACCCCCAGAGGTCCCTGTAGATGCTTGTTATAGCACATCCAGCTGCAGGAAAATAGCTGGATACATCTTAACTGAAGCCTTGCTTTCCATCAATATGGAAATGTCCATGTTGGAGATGGTTGTGTCACTTAGAAAGTGCAGCTGAAAATGTAGCAATAGGAAGCTTAACAGCAGAGATGTTTCTACATGCCAGACATACATCTCCTAATGCAGGATCCCAGATGATGTGTATATTACATTGCCAACATGTTGGTGAAGTAGACAAAACCACTGGCTGTGACTTTCAAAAGTATAAATAGATCAGATTCTTCTTGATGAGATCAAAATAGTCATTTCTGCTCCATCTTTCGTTCTCCTCATGTTGCTTGAATCTGGGACTTAATGCCTACAGAAATCCAGTCTGAATCAGTAGGATTCATGGAGAAGCTTAGAAGTCAGTTATTGGTGGATGGTGCTCACTATGATTATGACAGCTGTCCAATCCTGACAGAATTAAATTGTCTGAAACACACACACCATCAGTAGTTCCTCATGCCATATATGTTGCCAGCTTATTATAAAAATCAATGGAACAGTGACGTTTCCCCATCTGTCCCATGAATCATAGGGAATGTTTCATGTTTGCATCATAGAACTCAAAAACCTAAGGCTGCCCCACCTCTTCATCCTTGCAACAGGCTTATTCACTTGTATCTCTTTCTGACCTTGTCAGTGTTCAGGGAGCAGTGGATCCCACAGCCTACTTGATTTATTTTATTTTACTTTACTTATTTCAAGTACTGAATCATTTCTTTTCTACCTACAAGGCAATGTATAACATAATATAATCACCGATATATCTGTCATTGTTGTTATAGTTGTGTACCTTTAAGTCATTTCTGATTTATGGCAATTCTAAGGCTAACCTATCAGGGGTTTTTCTGGGACTGAGAGTGTGTGATGTGCCCAAGGTCACCCAGTGGGCTTCCAATGGCAATGCATTTTTAAATACAGGATAGAACCAACTTTAAAATCAGTTTTAAAACTACTGTAAAAGCCACACAGAATTGCGTATTTTGACAAACTGTTAGAAGCTCGAAAGAAATAAAGCCAGACTTAGCCTTCTGAGCAGAGCACCCAATGGGACCTCTACTGAAGATCTCAAGTTCCTGATATGGGAGGAGGTAGCCTTTTATATGATGTCTGTCTTCACTCCCAGGAGACGGTGGAGATGGCAGTGAAAAGGTGGGGGAACAAAAGGTGCAAGTTTTTTTTGTAATGCCATTGAGACCACACATCCATACCCAAATGTCAGAGTGTTAGCATCTTGCCAGATTGGATATCTTTGAGCAATATTCTGCATAGTATAACCTCAGTGTGATTTTTTTCACCTTCCTTTAAAAAAAAACCTCTACCCTGTCTGGGAACAAAGTACATCAGGTTTTCCCACAAGTAAGTATATCTTGTCTTCATTGCTACCCTGTCACCAGGATAGATATATCTAGATTGCATAGAAAAAGCCTTACTTTATGGGTGTAACATCATATTAGGGCATAGCTGGGAGCAGAATGCCTAGAATGTTTCTGAGTGCATGTTCATATTCCTTTATGTGATGCCACCTATTTAAGATAAAGGTAATTCAATTTCCTTTTCAAAAGGAAGGAGGATATTGGCAGGCAGAGTCAGGTGAATGCTTTGGAAAATCTAGAGCACATGCCAATTCAGAAAAAAAAAGTCAAATTGAGTTCAAAGGGACTTAGTCCCCAGTAACTCACCTTTCTTAAGCTGCAAGATTTCAGATATTTTATGTTGTTTACTACAACTCCCATCATCTGCCAGCAGTTGTAATGCAGTGTATTTGGAGGATGCCAACTTGGGGAAAGTCAAAGCACTGATTACATGAAATAACCTCTGAGGTTTTTTAATAATGCTTTGTGGAGCTGTACTTTATGATAATTATTGCAAGCTTTTTATTGTTTTAAAATTGTTCCTGATTATCTTTTCTTGGTAGTATTTACAAGAAATATTGTAGATAATAATGATATTATTTTTGTTTTTGTAGTTTATATTTTACATGAGCCTGAAAAAATTTTTTTCCAGAAAGGAGGCCTGCAATTTCTCAAAATAAATGAATTAGTTACCACCAAAAGATTTCTAATCTTTTGGTGGTAACTAATAGAGAAATTAAAAAAAAAGTTCAGCTAGAACTGGGCAGTGCCAGCCCCATGATTTTGCGGGCTCTGGGCCATCACATCATGTGGTCTTGAGCCCTGGCAAATGGTCAACCATGCCCTGTTATCAATCCAGCCTTGCCACAGGAGGATTCTGGGAGTAGTGTCTTGATGAGACAGGGCTGAAGTGGGAGACGAGCTCAACAGAGCAAGGAATTCTCCATCCCTAAAGTAACAGGTCAAAGTAAGGAGGACATAATCGAAGGCCAGACATGAGAAGGACATAAAGAATGTCAAAGAGAATTAGCTGAATCCTGTTGGTTAGCCCTGGTTACAGTATTCACTCAATTGTTGAATGATGAGTCATCAAGTAAGTATATCCCATTGATTTAATGAGTCTACTCTGCTAGTGACAAACAATAGTATTCATACAAATGGATACTTCACTAGCAATTGCTGCTGAAACACAACTGAAGATAGTCTGTCCACATCAGTAGCCTGCTGTAGTCATCCTCTGCCAAGGTGACTAGAGGAACCTAGTCTTTCCAGAATGTAGGCAGTCCTTGCTCCCTCAGATTGCTGTGTTACCATACCTTAGAGTCCCATTCTGCAGGATGTACTATTTTCATAATTGAACATATTTATGACTGGAAAACATATCTGAAGGTACACTGACTGGAAAGCGTATTGTCAGGTCAAACCGACCTAAGACATGGTCAGGTCATAAGTTCAGCAAAGATTCAGCAGGAAACCCAGAAGCTAATGGGTTTATGCTAATCCTTTCAACTCCTCAGGCTCCATGCACACCCAAAAACAATTGAAGATGAAACTGCCCAGGCGAAGCCATCAGGGAACATCTCTTAATTTCACCCTATGACAATCTTCTCTGTACCTCCGACTGACCAAGATTGTCATGAGTCCCATCAATGTTTTATCACCTAGAATTAAGGCAATCAGTCCATTTCTAGACTCCTTTATCAATGGCGTGCAAAAGCCATTACCATTTTGTCTACACACTCACTTCAAAGTAGGAAATAGGGTATATAAACCCTAGCTTTGGCCCCAG
The DNA here is from genome assembly GCA_948472985.1 of Iguana delicatissima. Lineage (NCBI taxonomy): Eukaryota > Metazoa > Chordata > Lepidosauria > Squamata > Iguanidae > Iguana > Iguana delicatissima. Next base: position 747,029 of record CAOKZL010000920.1, on the reverse strand, counting down.
CAAATTGGAGTACTTGAATGTAGTAGTGGTGCCCAGACTGCTGTTCATTCTTGCTACCTTTAGACACTGTCTGAGCCATTCCACTTCTACTTCTTCTTCAGGAATGGTGTTTATCACCCTTTTCATCCGTAATCTCTCTAGCCAACCTTTCCTGCCTCATTTTCCGATAGCTGTGTAGGGTTCTTGAGAGTGTTTGATTTCTTGTGTGTTTGTTAAATCCAAATAAAATATTCTGTTTAACTTTTAACTGGAGTCCTCTCTACAGTTAGTACTGGTACACATAGATGAAAAGATCCTGCCATTACCCTCCTCTCATAGATCTCCTTTGAGCTATAATCCCCCAAATTCTAAGGAGACATTGGCATTGTGGGTGGACCCAAACATCTTCTATCTCTTAGGGTAACAGCTGTGTCCAAGAGGTGAAGCCCAAGTTGTTTCCTGCACACTCCTTCTATAGAAAGCCATGTCCCATCACCATCATTCCGGAGGAAATTCAGCTGGGTTGGTGGCTCAGGTGAGATGTAGGCTGAAGTCCCCCACAACCTTGGTAGTCACTGGGTGACTTTGAGCTACTTTGTAATGCTTAAACAGTCTTAATTTCAATGATAAAATTGTGAGGGGTGGGGAAAATCAGGTATACCACCTTGGGTCTGTCCTGGAAGCTGCCATGCCAGGCAGAAGAAACTGAGGAAAAGCAGTGGCAGCAGTTCCAGGACTGTTTCTTCTGTATCTTTTGGCCATTCTCTTCTGTTGGAGGACAGAACTATGTGTGTCCCATGGCTTGTCTTACTCCTTGAAGCTGATGTATGGCCATGAGGTGTGAGGGAAATTGCTGTTCCATAGCTAGTAGTCACTTGGTAATCCAGTCTGCTTCCCAATGTGCAGTGGGGAAGGGACAATCTCATTTTCTTCTTTGCCTCAGACAGCAAATTGTCTTATGTCACTTCAAATGCCTTTGGAGAAAAATGGGATGTTAAATGTATGAAAGAAAGAAAGAGAGAGAGAGGAGGAAGAGGAGGAGGAGGTGGTGGTGGTGGTGGTGGTGGTGGAGGAGGAGGAGGAGGAGGAGGAGGTTAAAAGAAGGAAAGTTGTGTTGGTTGTCATCAACAAATGGAAGAGGCTGCTCCCAGATCCTACTCCTGCCCAGGCCTGACATGCTCCAGGGGTTAACTTTTGGCATGTTGCTGAATATGCTGAATGACTCATTTGGGTTACTTGGCTTAATGAATCATAGACACGTAGGAATGGGAGCAGAATGAAAGTATGAATGGCATAGCTCTAGCAAGCTAAAGGAAAAAGCAAATCAAAATGCTCAGAAGACCTTCTGGGAATGTTTGAGACTGAGGATGGAGGTCAGATGAATGGCTGGATGACAACAAATGTCAGCCCATTCTTAAGGTGCTGGTGTTTGAGTTCATGTACATTTCAACATTTCTTATATGAAAAGCAGGCATGTGTGGCCAAGCAACATCTGAGTCAGATGAAGATAGGAAAAGTTATTAATGAGGAGGAACAAGCAAACTAGAAGAGGTTGCAGCAATTTGTTTTTGCCTGAGTCCATAGTGAAGGGTAAGATACTGTCCCTCCTCTCCTCTCCTCTCCTCTCCTCTCCTCTCCTCTCCTCTCCTCTCCTCTCCTCTCCCTAGTGAGTTAACTGAGTACAGACTAGTTTTGCACTTTGGACTCAGCTTGCTCCAATGGAAGTAAGCTGACGACAAAGGGGGGAAGTAGAAGTAGGAGAGAGAAACTGGGATGTATTAAAAGCTGCTTAAAAATTGAGATAGAAGATATTTGCGACTGTGTTTGCCAAATTGGGACAGCTGGAGGGTTTAGGGTCATCAACTGCCAGAGGTGGTTTCTACCTACCACTAACTAATGCTTCCTAATTAGGTTTCTGTTCTGCTTGCCCCCTCACACCAGGCTGCTCCATCTATATCTGTGTTGGGACTGGACTCTTGGTTAAGGGAGTGTGTCCAGTGCTTTCCTTCTTGACGTTCACTCCAAACTCTCTTTCCCAAGTCTTCCCCCCCCCCGAAGTCAGTCTTCTCATTTGACACTGGTAAAATAGAGGTGGGCAACTCATGGCCTCTATGGCTGTTATTGTACTGAAATTTCCACCAGTTCTTGCCAATTGTGCTGGCTACGGCTGATGGGACAGGAAGTTCAACAACATCTGAAGGGCCATAAGTTATCCACGTCTGTGGCAGAGACCCAAAATGTCCCCAGTTCAGTGTCTCATAGATAGGGAATATGAAAATCTCTGTCTTGATTTTACTGACTTTCTCCCAAATTCCAACTGCATTTTCTCCTTGTCCTCATTTTGTATCACCTATGCCCTTTTACTTTCCACAGTTATTGTGTTGTTATTATATTTCAACTGCCATGGCTTTATCCTATGGAATCCCAGGGTTCTGAGTTTGATCAGAAGCCTCAGAGAAGCTTTCTGGCAGAGAATTCAAATTGCCCCTCCCTCAGCTGCCAATTCCAAAGTTCCATAGAGTGGCACTGTGCCCATTCAAAGGGGAATCAAAGCAGTGTAATTACATAGTGGGGAAGGACCTCAGGTTGTGAGACTTTGTACTGAAATTCAGAGACTTTTTTACACTTTATCCTGGTTGGAACATTTATTTCCCCATTTTACCTAATTTACAGAATTTTTCCCCATTGAGTACAGTATGTTTCTGTGTATTCTTTTAAATAAAATATAGTTACTGGAATGCTAGGTTATGTAATGTAACTTTGTGTAGACCTAGTTATATAGCAGAGGCACTCAGAAACCTGGTTACTGAATTGTGAAGATAGGTAACAAGACACTTGCAAGAATGCCCAATGCACATTGGTGCCTGATGCTCAGTGGGACTGATGCAATGCACATGAGGATTGCTGTGATGTCCATCAGGACATCACAGCACGTCAGTCCTATTGTGCATTTGTCCTATTAGCATTAGGCATCAATGCACATTGGGCACTTTGCTAGGTCTGCTAGGAAGTAATGTAACAGCAGTTTTCTGCCAGATATGGACATTGTCCAACTCACAGATGTAAGTCCACTTACAAAGCCTCAACTCCCAACAGAATTCCAGATGTTATTAATAAGATACTAAACACATTTTCAAATATGGCGGATTGTTTTACACACATTTTATTTTTCAGAAATGCTCTGTACACCTTTCAGATGAGTACATTTCCTCATGACAACTCTCAAGCAGTGCAGAAAAAAATCCTAGTTTTCTTGGGATGGCCAACTCCAACTGTCAACTTCTAGGCTTCCCTCCCCATGGAACCCACTGCCTAAATGGGACATGATCAGAAGAGCCCACCTATAATTTCCTCAATAAAAAGTGGTAGCAGTTTTTTTTCCCTTTGGCCTTTTGCACAACAGGACAAGTATCCCCCCATTATTTATCTTCCTCCACCTTTCAAAGCACAGGTGGGCAAACTGTCATCTGTGGACCACACACATCCCTGAGCCTCACTGTTGTGTCCTCTGAGCTTCCCCTATCCCCCAAATCCCTGCCAGACCATATTTTTAGTAACATAGATGTGATTTTCAGGCACTTTTGGCCCTTCAGAAAGTCCCTCAAAAGCATAAAACACATGAAAATAGCCCCATCTTGCCTCCACAAGCACCAGCAGAACCTGTGCTACCTTCAAAATCTCAGTTTTCCTCTGTAGTCCCTCTCAAAATGGAGACAGGAAGTGACACAACATCACCATTTTGAGTGGACTTGCAGAGAAAAACAGAGATATTAAGACTTGCTTTGGGGTATGAGCCATGGCAGTTTGGGGGGGGGGCAAGGTGAGGACTGTCCATCTTTATTGTAAAGTGTTGTGTTTTTATTTAAGCCTTAACTCAAATCTATGTGATGGAAAAAAGGAGTTCCAACAGAATCATCATATACTACCTTCTGCTGTGATTGAGAGATAGAAAGCAGCTGATACTTCCACAAATATCAGCTGAAATTGTGACCAATATGTTAACACATATGACAAATATTTCAGCACATATCCAGAAATGGAATTGCTGTAGTTTCTGGCCATTTTTTTCAAATCTGATATTCAAATCTAGTATCTGTGATCTGTTACCCTGTTTACTGGGGGTCCTGGGAGGGACTCCAAAATGTGCTCAACTATAGGTGGGGAAAATTAGCTCTGAGCACTGTGTTAGCATTACGGGAGGCAGGGTAACTTAGCAGGATCTTGTAACCCAGTGTTTATGGGGTCAGGCCAAGCCAAGGAGCAGACCGGTTTGAAAATAATGAATGATCTTTATTAAATACAGGCACACAATGTAAGCAACTCATGCACACAGATAACTAAGGAAAATAAAGGTGTGAGTAAGATGGCGGGATTTTCAGAGGGACAGTTGATTTGGGTGATACGAAAGCTGTTCCTGAAGCCTGGAAGAAGATAGAGAGCGATGCTAGGGTTTGGTGTGGCTCAGCATGTGGAGCTGAGGGGAAGCTCACCAAGCAATGCGGCAGCAAGGTGGTCTGGAACTCGGGAGCAAGCCGGGGAAGGTCTCGGAATCAGGGGTTTTTATAGGGAGAAGTGGGACTGCAGGCTATGCCTTACTCGGGGACAACAATGAGATTTGGGTGAGACAATGTCTCCGAAAGGTTGCAATTTAGCATGATGGAATCAGAGCCAAATTAACAATGGTGTAGCCAGTATGTAAATGCGCAACGCTTGACAGTGGATGGTTCAGCCTTTGTCAAGTTGCCTGCTCCGGGCAGGGAGCCTTTTGTAGGTAGCGCGCATACATAATATTCTGTTTGCCAGGGAGGTCCCTGAAGCTGCGATCTGGCTATTTCTGGTGTGCCTGTATTGTCTGAGAATATTTCAGCAGTTAAGTGCCGAACCTAGTTTCACACTTGTCCGGGGGCCTCACAAACACGTGGAGAAGGGTGGTATGGTAAGGCCGAATTATGATATCAAAGTGATACCTAGTGCTATCGCCAGGCAGGCCTAAACTGCAGTAACAGATTATAGCTGGAAGTTACAACAATAAAGTTCATTAACCAATTCCAAACAACAGTGCCATTGGCACTGTGCAAAGTGTCCTTCCTTTCTTGTTGAGTAACCAAGAAAGCCCAGCTTTTTCCTTGTGATTCTGAGCTACAGACCACAGCTTTTACATCTGGAGGGAGTTTCCTGTTTCTCCACCCAATGTCCACAACACCCTAGCCCCTTTATTTGTATTGGCTGAGATTGCCAGTCATCAGACCAAGCTCATTGTGGTGAAATCCAAAATCTTCTTTCATTGCTAGATTCAGATCTTTGGATGTGAAATGGGTGGGTGTGAAGTCATAATAAAGAGTCTTTATAGAAGATGCTTCCCCCAAAGACGTTTATGGAATTGCACATGCTTTTCAAAGTTGCATCTCTCTCTCTCTCCACCCCCCCATCTCTTTCTTTTTTCTTTTCTTTTAAAGGATGAAAGTTGTATCTCTGGAAGTCAGTCAGATTGAGGTCAAGAAATGCATCTTTTTTCTTATTCCTTTAGCTCCATAACATTGAAAGCTACACCTAGTAAATTTGTGCCTGATAGGCAACTGTTAAAAGTCAAGGAGGATTGCCAGCATCAAGCAGCAAACAAATGTGTGTCACTGCTATCTGGGAATATAACTGAGAAGGCACTCACACAAGTCTTCTAAGGACAAAATACCCATTCCTATCCATGTTTCACCTGTATATAAACCTCACTGTGTTCAATGGGATTACTTCCAAGCGTGTAAGTGAGTCATGACCAGTGTTGTAGAGTATTAGCTTCCAAATGTACTATAATTCCCATACCATTCCATTCCACTGGCTATTCTGGTTGTAGTTTATGGGATCTATGGTCAAAAATGTCAGGAAGATTCCTAGCTGCCTTCCCTGGGTTATCCCATGTTTGACTAGAACCAAAGCTCTCGTTCCATTCAAATCCCCACTTCAACATAGAGCTAAGTGGGTGACCTTGGGTCTGTCAGTCATACTCTCATCCTGACCTTCCCCACAGGGCTGTTGTAATGAAGCATGCTGCCTTCAGTATCTTGGAGAAAGAACAGGACAGAAATTTAATAATTAACAATTTTAAAAAAATTGTATATCTAGCAATATAGACACCAATGTTCTATTTAGATCAGGGCTGAATGACATTTGGCTTGCACGCACCTCTGCAAGCTTAGAAAAATTACCTTAAAAAAAAATATAGCTCCTTGAATCCTTAGCCAGCATGGTCATGTTGCATGGAGGTTTCTGACAGTTCTATTTTTTAAATAAGTAATTTTTCCAACTTCTTTTTCTCCTTTGCAAACCCCAAGTCCTCACAGCCAAAACCCAGTAATTTTGCTGGAAAGCTGATGGGTGAAGAATGTGTACCTTGTTTCCCAGGAGAATCAAGTCTGCCACTGGCATGGTGTGATTCTTCTAGGACACACAGTATGTGCTTCCTACATGTCATATATCCCAAGATAATCACTTGAATTCTGGTGGCGGGGGAGGCACTGAGATGGTTCTGGTATCATCATGTAGTGGATTCTGTGGAAGATGTAATGCATCACATACACTCCCCTGGGCAAACTGGCCAACTTTGATTGGATGACTCATGTCAAGTCAGAGGTGGATTGAAATCGTTCTTGGAACTTTAACTGGAGATGCAATGGCTCAAGCATGGGGAAACATTCATGCAATACATCCACTCTGTACATTGGGTGTGACCTTGGGAATAGGCTTTATTGTGATCTGAGAGAATGAGGGTAGAGAGTGCAAAGGGACGTGTGGGTGGAAGGAGACAGTAATGTCTCTAGGCAATTGATTACATCAGCGGTTCTTAACCTTTTCTCTCCCTTTAAATATCTTTCATTGCCATGTTTCACCAAGATCTAAAAATTTAAAGTGCAGCAAATATTTATTTAAAGTTCCTCATCAAAGGACTTCAAATTGGACAGAAGAGAGAAATAAATGTGCATAGTCATAGAATCATAGAGCTGGAAGAAACCATAGGGGCCATCCAGTCCAACCCCCTGCTATGCAGGAACACCCATCTAAGCATTCCCAACAGATGCCCATCCAACCTCTGCTTAGAAACCTCCAAAGAAGGAGATTCCACCACACGCTGAGGCAGCATATTCGACTGCTGGACAGCTGTGACCATCAGGAAGTTCTCCCTGAGATTCAAGTGGAATCTCTTTTCCTGCAGCTTGAATCCATTGTTCCTTGTCCTAGTCTCTGGAGCAGCGGAAAAGAAGTCCGCTCCCTCCTCGACACGACATCCCTTCAAATATTTAAACATGGCCATCATGTCCCCTCTTAACCTTCTCTTCTGCAGACTAAACATACCCAGTTCCATAAGCCGTTCCTTATAGAGCATGGCTTCCAGATTCTTCACCATTTTGGCCACCCTCCTCTGGACATGTTCCAGCTTGTCAATATCCTTCTTGAACTGAGATGCCCAGAACTGGACACAATATTCCAAATGAGGGCTAACCAATGCAGAATACAATGCAGAATGCATTACCTCTCTTGATCTAGACACCATACTCCTATTGATGCAACCAAGAATTGTGTTGGCTTTCTTGGCTGCCACATCACACTGCTGACTCATGTTCAGCTTCTGATCTACTAAGACTCCTAGATCCTTTTCACACATACTGCTATCCAACCATGCGTCCTCCATCCTATATTTGTGCATTCCTTTTTTTCTACCTAAGTCTATTGCAATATTTTTATTGGAATGATTCTATACAAATCATCATCATCATCATCATCATCATCATCATCATCATCATCATCCCTAAACATCAAACCATGACCTAATATTTAATACAGTGGTTCTCAAACTGTGGGGCGTGACCCTAAGGGAAGGCACAATAGTTATTCAAAGAGGGCTCAGGAAATATCAGCCTGCAAGTATAGCAAATGTGAAAAAGGGCAAGCGTCTCTGTGTGTGCTTGTGCCTGTGTGTACATGTATGCATTATTGAGGACTGACTGGTCTCTATAAAAGAGGAATGCAAAGTGTCTCCCCTCCATTATGCCTTCTTCCAACTCCAACATAGCAAAAACCAGCTTCTTCTTTTTAATGATTTCCCTACTCAGCTTCTCTGAACATTCTGTCATTGGTGCAGCAGGTGTATGCACCTTTAGTGACCATACAGCAGGGGAAGGGAAGTGAAAAAGGAGGCAGAGAGCATAGAGCTCAGCATTATGATGGTGGGGGGCGCATGTGGCATAAAGGGCCAGAGAGAGGGGGACATAGGAGAGGATGCACTAGCTGTGAGGTGGTGTCATCATCCTCTCTCTCACTTTCCTCTCCTGAGATGTGCTTCTAGTTACTTGTCGTGATTTTGGTGACACCACGTCTTGCTCTGGTGTTCTTTTGGTCTCAGATCCCATCCTTTACTCACGCTGCCCCAGTTCCCTATGGGCAAGGCCTCTGGAGGCATCCAGTGGGGGTGACACTACTGGTAAATGTTTCATATTTAGAAAGGGGTAGCCTTTCCCCATCACTGGTTGGGAAGTCACTTAATACTTCTAACTTGATGCTCCTCAATATCATTTTGTTTTGATAATGAAATGGTTTTTAATCAGTATATAAAAAAAAGAAGATGGAAATGATTGTGCCACCAGTGTGGTGATGGTGAGAAGGAGCCTGCACAGAATGCAAAAAAAAAAGGAAAAAAAAAAAGGAGATGGGATGGAAATTACTTGTTTCTGGGTTTCATCAAAACTATAATTAACAGGAAAGAACATCCATTATGTATAATATATTTAAGTGTTTTAGCTTCAGATAATATGATTCCCTGCTTGGTTACAGAAACCCACTGGGTAACCTTCAGTATGTCACACGCTCTTACCCTCTAGAAAACCTTATGATAGGTTCACCTTAGGATTGCTGTTAAGTCAGAAATTATTTGAAGGCATATGTTAACAACAACAGTATGAAGCCTAATAAACTAAAAAGGCACCCTGAAATAAAACATGTAGAGTTTGCCAATGGACCAAAAGACTTTTCTTATCAGAAAACTTAGCAATTTCAAATATATCCAGCAAAGCTTTATTAAAACAACAAGTGTACTATAAAAAGCTCTTCGGGCCTCTTACCAAGTTTCCCACAGAATTGCCAAGTATTTAAAAAATCATACAGGATAGGTGAAACTCTTGTATTACCAGCAGCAATTGATATTGTTTCTACCATGTCTGGTAAATCTATGGCACAGCAATTAAAAAATGTTCCCCTTTCTACCGACACAGTATCCCAGCAAATATTAGACATTTCAGAGGACTTAAGTGAGCAGTTAATGGACAAGTTGAGAGACAACTACTACATACTTCAAGTTGATGAAGCAACTGATGTGTTTAGAGATGGATATCACATTGTATATGTCTAAATCATTGATGGTGATAAGCTGGGAGAAGAATGTCTTTTTTTGTGAACCTTTTTTAATAAATATGACTGGGCAGTGCATTTTCAATATGATGGATACTTTTAAAAAAAAGAAAATGGTATGTCTTGGGAGAGATGCATTGGAATATATACAAATGGAGCTTGCACAATGTTTGGAGTTTACAACAGAGTTAAAGCAAAGACTAAAGCCATAGCTTCTGAAGCCAAGGGGATGTACTGCATGATACATTAGGAAGCATTGGCATCCAAAGAGCTTAGCTCTCCTCTCAAGGAAGTGTTAGAGGCAGTGGTAAAAACTGTACATTTCATCAAAGCACAGCCACAGAAATCTCAAATTTTTGAGGTTTTATGTGAAGATACTGATTCAGAGCACCCTGCCTTATTTTCTCATTCCAAATCCCAATGATTGTCCAGAGGCTCGATGCTGATCAGAATTTTTCAGCCAAGATATAAGGTGTTCCGCTTTATGCTCGAGCAAAATCATCCAATGGCAGAGCTTTAGCGCAACACAGATTTCCTTTTGAAACTTGCGTATCTTCCAGATGTGTTTCAAAAATTAAACATTGTCAGCAAATCTCTCCCCCGCAAAAAAAGGGAGGCAACCATACTTCACTGGAATGATAAAGTTCAAATGATAAAATTCAAGTTTTTTCTTCTTTAAAAAAACCTATACTTTTGGACAAATGATTTGAAAAGTAACAATTTGGAAATGTTTCCTGCTGTTGTCCACATGCTTAAAGAAACAGACCTTCAAGAACTTCCCACACAACTGGAAAGTTATTTGTTTTTTAGATAGATAGATAGATAGATAGATAGATAGATAGATAGATAGATAGATAGATCACATATTGTTTACGTTATTACATATTGTACACCATTCTTACATAACTTTACTATTATTATTAATATTTTCTGTACAATATTAAATATTCCCTAATATATTGTTTAATCAACCCATCCTCCCCCCTCCCTCTCTATCCTGTCCCCCCCATATCAACAATACATTATATATTGACAATATATTTTGCCATCAATTTATCCTTCCCCTTCCCTTCTCTTTCTATGTCACTTCCCCCTCCCTCCTCTAGCCTTCCTTTCCTTATTACGTGTTTTCCCCCCTCCAATCTTTTTTTTTGGTTTCTTATTCTAAACCTCCTTAGTGTGAAATCTCTTTTTGTTATTGTAATCTACCTTAATTTCCCTACTCAGACTATATTCCCACCTTAATATAAGTGTTACCCTTTTGATCCTTTATTCAATTCTATACCTTCCTCTCACTTCTCTTTCACCCATCTAATAATTTCCTAGCTGGAAAGTTATTTGACTGACTATCTAGCACATTTTTAGAAGTATTCTGATGAAAACCTTGAAGCATTGAGCTGAATAAAAAAATCAGCTTGAAAGTGCACCACATCCAAGATCATTAAATATCTGATCAAGAACATCTTATTGATCTACAGACTGATGCTTCTTTAAAAATAAAATTTAAAGAAAGCTCCTTGCCAGAGTTTTGGATTAGTATTTGACAATAATTATTGCTGATATTGTGTGCCTTCAAGTCGTTTCTGACCTAAAGTGACCCTAAGGTGAACCCATCACAGAGTTTTCTGCAGCCATGTATGTGTGACACACCCAAGGTCACCCAAAGGGTTTCCATGGCTGAGCAGAAAATCAAACCCTGATATCCAGGGTTATAGCCTAGTGCTCAAACCACTACATCATGCTCACTCTCCCAGCATGAAGGTGAAAAGTCTATGAAAGTGCTCATACTGTTTTCAGCTACATCCCTTTGTGAAATGGGATTCTCAGCTCTGATGCCTGTGAAAGGTAAATGTCATGCAAGACTCGATGTCACCAAAGAACTGATAGTTGTTCATTCTAATATTACTCCTAGTTTAAATAAACTTTGCACTCAGAAACAAGTACATCCATCACAGTACGTATAAATATTTCTTGAAAAAAGCTACACAAGCAAACATTAAACAAGTGATTGTGTTGAGTTAGGTATTGAATATTTATTTATTTATTTATTTATTTATTTATTTATTTATTTATTTAAATAAAGCCGTTCTAATTTGAACAATGTTATATCCTTCTAAAGAGTTAAAATACGAATATACAAAAATGTGAAAACAAAAATGTGCACACTAAACAAAATATTTTTTATTCACACACTAAGTTGAGTGGAAGATGTGATGTTGGCAAGCAGATGTAAAGGATGTCAGAAGGGTGAAAAGTCTGAGAACTATTTTTTCGATTAATGAGAAGGCTAGCGCTGAATTTCACTTATAAGCCTTGTTATATTGGGCTTAAATCTGTACCCAGACCTCTATGTTTTTCAAATAGTTTCTATAAATATTTTTAAGATAAATGAGAGCAGAGAATGATATTTCACACAAGTATGACATTATGAAAGGCATCAATACTTTCATAGCTCTCTTTGATAGTTCCAGAAAAACTGCTTGTGAGTCTAGAAATTTGGACTGTTCCAATTTCAGAGCACCATCCATGGATATTTCTATGAGTTTCTTTTCCTCTGCTGCTGTGAGCAGTTCTAGTTCATATGCATTAACTGAAAATGGATATCTAATCCAGTTCTTGCCTCCATCAGAAACAGGAAAATGTTCAAGAAAACTATGTTGCAAATCTTTCAAATGTCACGCAATATGTGATGTGTCCTCCTCAGAAAACTTTTCATTGGTGGAACCAAGAAAATTGGTGAGGTTTGAAAATGTCTCATTTTCAGTTTGATGGGTGATGATGCCACCATTTCAACTTTTTCATCATTGCTTTGATCTTGTCTTCAATTTGAAAAACTATAACTTTTTCTCCTAGAAGATTTAAGTTGAGCATATTTAAATGGATGAAGATATCTGACAGATATGCTAATTTTACCAACCAGGAAAAATCTGTCAGACAATCACTGATATGAAATTACTGCTCCATGAGGAATAATCTTATCTTATCTCCCAGTTCCCCAAATGATACAAAACATTACCTCATGATAGTCAACAAACTTAACAGTATAGCAAAAACTGATAGTATTCACTGTGCATATCTGTGCAAAACTGCTCAAAAAGTCTTGAACTCAGGGGTTTACTTTTTACAAAACTGACAATTTCAACATCATTTGACTTGTTTTAGTTTTTCTTGTGTCTTCATAGCAACTAGAGCTTCCCTATGTATGCAGCATTTGTACCAAGTCACTAACAATATGATTTCCTTAATCAGGGCAAGAAGTTCAGTAAGGTTCAATAAGTTCAATAAGACATTGCTCATGCTCCGTCTGTGCTAATTCCAACATATTTCAACCAATCCATGTCATAATATGTTATAAATTCATTTCAACTGATAAATACTTCTTCTTCTGTGATGTATACCAAGGAGGAGATGAACAGTAAGTCTTCAAAAATATTTATCTCATGCTCATTTCTAATGTAGCACAATCAAGTTATTTTGTTATATCTGTGCTTTTAGCCAGCTGCAGAGCAAAATAGGGGTACATGCAAATTCTTTCTAATAACTGTTTCTTCATATTGGCTGACAAACTGTTGATTCACTTCTTAACTATGCGATTTGACACAATAAAGGTCCTTGGTAACTTTCTCATTCCAAGGTCCTTGGAAAGGTCTTTGGCAGTGTTCCCATTGAGCAATGCAGAAACCATTATATATGCAGCAGATAATATAAGTTCTTCAGTGATTGTGTGCAGTTTTCCAGTTTTTGCTATTAGTTTTTCACCTCAAATGAGGTCCTCACTGTATTTTCATTGTTACAGCTAGTCACAGTCTTTTTTAAAAGCATTTTCTTACTTTCCCAAAGCTCCTGCTCCTTACTTTTGAAAAAATTGATGTTCTTTGTGGTATGTTCCTTATTTTTAGTATTGTTATCCCAAAAGGTGGGGGACCGTGAGGTCCTCTAGTAGTACCCCTGCATCCATGAAAATGTGGGGAAATATTAGCTCAAAAGGGAGTACTGTGAGAGGTGGGGTAACCTTATGGAATTGTTCAACACCTATGTATACCAGCACTAGTGTAGGAATACCAGGTAGAGATTCAAAGAATATCTTTAAAATGTTTTGTTGGGGAATTAATCAATCGCACACAAAAGATTCAAGCAGTCTCAAAATCATACAAGGCTAACTGAAGGAAAAGAGAGGAAAGTTTGGATAGCAATTTTTTTTAGGGAGAAGTAAGTAATAGTTACCAATCCTGACCAGCTCTGGGAACTCAAGCCTGAAGGTTTAAGGGTAGCCTGGGATCAGGGACTGGACAGGGTGACAGGCTCCATCCAACGGACTACAAGTGATTGCAAAACAGGGCTCAAATACCCTTTCCACACTTTGAAGTGGTGTTCTGGCAAAGCTTCTCACAGGACTGACTGACAAGAGATTGATCTGACACCAAATCAACCAAATTATAGGAATCATGATAGCCTCTTGAAGTTTGGATTGGCAGAGGATGAGGGAGGACAGTCTGCCTGACCACAATGTCCAGGTAGGTTGGGCAGCTTGGGGGAATAACTCGAACCACCACAAAATTGCACCCTGAGTCTTGATAGTTTGACCATAAGAACTTGGCAAACAGGGATGTTGACTTAGGTTTTTAATAGGGGAGCTTGAAGACCAAGCCCAGTTTTACTTTTTCTAATTTGACTGTCTAGATTATCAAGTATGGAGCATGAGGGAGCTGCTGCAGTCATCTGCAGCAGCTGTGGCTTGTTTCTTTTCTAGCTGCAAGATTACATTGGGTATACCTGAAGCAAATGCAAGCTGGTGGCTCTCTTGGAGGAGAAGATTCACCAGCTAGAGGCCCGGGTTTCTAATCTTCATATTATTAGGGAGGGTGAGGAGTTCTTGGATAGGATGGAGAGGACCTTCTTTAAGATGGAATACACAGAGGAGCTAGCGGACAAGGAAGTCTGTTCACGAAACCAGGAGATGGATGCTTGGAGGAATGTGACATGGAGGAATATAAGGGCCAGGTACCAAACAAGGACTCTCAAGCTACAGAATTGCTTCCAAGTTCTTGACTTCATTAATGACAAAGTGGAATAGCAGGAGGAGGTAATGGAATGTCACCAAGAGGAAATCGAACATTAGCAACAGGAACTCCAACACCAGCAAGACTACAGCCTGAATAGAATGTCCAGGTGGCCATGGAAGAATTTGCTCATCGAGTAACCCTGGACAAGCCTCAGAGGAGATGTGTCAGGATGCCCTCCATATAAAGTAATGGGATATGTAGTCTAGTAATATGTAACAGCCAACTAGTAGCTGAAGAAACTAGGTACCAGGAACCCATTAGGTAGACATTGCTAGGAATGTGCTGATAACTGCTGCTTGGCTCTCATGGCTTCAGGGTCTCTTGGCTAAGAGGAGGGAACGCATACTATTTGAGTGTGTGGATTCAGTTCCTGACAAGATGAGTTCTGGTGGTTGGGGACTCTTTGCTGAGAGGAACAGAACCAATGATTTGCAACCCAGACAGAATGAATCACGAGGTTTGCTGTCTCCGTGGGGCCAAAATCAATGATGTAATGGAGAGGCTAACAAGACTGGTCAAGCCCACTGACTGTAACCCCTTCCTTTTTGGTTCACATTGGAACCAACGACACTGTGAAGCACAGCTTTCAGTGCATCACAAAGGATTATGAGGTTATAGGTAGGAAGCTGAAGGACTTTGGTGTGCAAATTGTCATTTCATTTCTCGTCCCTGTGGAAGGACATGGCCCACAAAGGGAGAGAAGAATAGTGGAGGTAAACAACTGGCTCCACAGATGGTGCCACCAGGAGCGATTTGGGTTTTTGGATCATGATCTCCATTTCCACGAAGATGGTCTTCTGGCAAGGGATTGACTGCACCTCACAACTATCAGCAGAAACATTTTTGCTAACAGTTTCACAAAGCAGATCAAGAGGCCTTTAAACTGAGTTCAGCTGGAGAGGGAGACAGTATTATTCAGGGCAAGGATTCAGCAAGGGCTGAGAAAAATAGACCAAATTCTATAGATAGAGCAGGCCAAGTAGTACTAGAGACCAACAGTGGGAGGAAAAGTAACTTTAGTACTGGACTTCTGGGAAAGGCACATGGTCTTAAGTGTTTCTACACTAATGCACAGAGCATGGGAAATAAGCAAGATGAACTCAAACTCTTAATACAACAAAATGAATATGATTTAATAGGCATTACTGAAACCTGGCGGGATGAGTCTCATCATTGGAATATAGGAATAGGGGGGTTTAACCTATTTCACAGAAACAGACCAAACTAGAAAGGAGGAGGAGCAGCCTTATATGTCAAGGATGTTTTCACCTGTGAAGAGATCTATGACTTAAAACCAGGAAACCAGGTTGAGAGCATCTGGGTAAGAATTAAGGGAGCGAGACACAATAGGGATGTGATTGTGGGGTTTGCTACAGGCCTCCAGGCCAGCCTGAGGACTTTGATGATGTCTTCTTGGAGCAGATGACCACACATTCAAAAAGGAGAGATGCAGTACTAATTGGAGATTTCAACTATTTTGATGTATGTTGGCATTCAAACTCTGCCAAGACCGCAAGGTCCAACAGGTTTCTCACTTGCCTTGCAGACAATTTCATGGTCCAGAAGGTGGAAGAGGCAACAAGGGGATCAGCTATTTTAGATCTGATCCTGACCAACAGAGATGACCTTGATGAGGTGGAGGTGGTGGGATCCTTTTGAGAGAGTGACCATGCTCTATTGGAATTTGTCATTCAGCAGGAAGGAAAAGCCAAGCGTAGCCAGACACACATTCTAGACTTTAAAAAAGCTGATTTCTGTAAACTTAGGGAGTTACTTGCCAAAATTCTGTGGTCAATAATACTGAAAGAGAAAGGAGTTCATGATGGATGGGAGTTTCTTAAAAGTAAGATACTGAAGACACAGTTGAAAACTGTGCAATAAGGAGGAAAAATGGCAGGTGTCTAAAGAAACTGGAATGGTTGACTAAAGAACTCTCAGCTGAGCTAAGTGTTAAAAGAAACATGTACAGGAAATGGAAAAAATGGTGAAACCACCAAAGATGAATTCAAGCAAATAGCCAGGAGATGTAGGGGGAAGGTCAGAAAAGCTAAAGTGCAGAATAAATTCAGGCTTGCCAGAGACATTAAAAACAATTAAAAGGGCTTTTTTAGATATGTCCTCAGCAAAAGGAAAAACAAGGAAATGATAGGGTTGCTGTGTGGAGAAGATGGCCAATTACTAACAGGGGGAAGAGTGAACGTAGAACTACTCAACACCATCTTTGCTTCAGTTTTCTCCCAAAAGGATAGAAGTACTCAACCTGGGGGGTGGGGAGCAGGTGAGAAAGGGGGAGGGGAAATGCAGCACAGAATAGGTAGAGAGTAGTATAGGAATACCTGGCTAAATTAGACGAATTCAAGTCTCCGGGGCCACACAAATTACATCCAAGGATATTAAAAGCACAGGCAGAAGTCATTTCAGAACCACTTGCAATAATCTTTGAAAACTCTTGGAGAGCAGACTGGAGGAGGGCAAATGTTGTCCCCATCTTCAAAAAGGGAAAAAAGAGGATCCAAATAATTATCGTCCAGTCAGCCTGACACCAATACCAGAAAAGATCCTAGAGCAGATAATTAAACAGTCAGTTTGTAATTACTTAGAAAGTAACGCCATAATCCCTAAAAGTTAACATGGATTTCTCAGAAATAAGTCATGCCAGACTAATCTTATTTCTTTCTATCATAGAGTTACAAGCTTGATAGATGAAAGAAATGCTGTGGACATAGCATATCTTGATTTCAGTAAGGCTTTTGATAAAGTCCCCCATGACATTCTTACAAAGAAGCTAGTAAAATGTGGGCTGGATAGGGCTACTGTTACGTGGATTTGTAATTGGTTGACCAACCAAACCCAAAGGGTACTCACCAATGGCTGCCTTTCATCCTGGAGAGAAGTGACTAGTGGAGTGCCACAGGATTCTGTCCTGGGCCCAGTGCTATTCAACATCTTCATCAGTGACTTGGATGAAGGAGTAGAGGGCATGCGATCAAATTTGCAGATGACACCAAATTGGGAGGGGTTGCTAATACCCCAGAGAACAGGATCAAATTTCAAAATGACCTTGACAGATTGGAGAGCTGGGCCAAAGCTAACAAAATGAATTTCGACAGAGAGAAATATAAGGTCCTACACTTAGGCAGAAAAAATGGAATGCACAAATATAGGATGGGGGACGTGTGGCTGGATAGCAGTATGTGTGAAAGGGATTTAGGAGTCTTAGTAGATCACAAGCTGAACATGAGTCAGCAGTGTGATGTGGCAGCCAGGAAAGCCAACGCAATTCTTAGTTGCATCAATAGGAGTATGGTGTCTAGATCAAGAGAGGTAATGGTACCACTCTATTCTGCATTGGTTAGACCTCATTTGGAATATTGTGTCCAGTTCTGGGCACCTCAATTCAAGAAGGATATTGAGAAGCTGGAACGTGTCCAGAGGAGGGCGACCAAAATGGTGAAGAGTCTGGAAGCCATGCCCTATGAGGAGCGGCTTAGGGAGCTGGGTATGTTTAGTCTGCAGAAGAGAAGGTTAAGAGGGGACATGATAGCCATGTTTAAATATTTGAAGGGATGTCATATCGAGGAGGGAGGGACTTGTTTTCCACTGCTCTAGAGACTAGGACAAGGAGCAATGGATTCTGTTGGGGAATTGAGAGATTTTTAGTAATAAATCTCCCAATCACCAGAGTATTTTGTAATGTACAGATAGAAGCTGAACAAATCACCAGTCCTGTTACCCTGTTTACTGGGGGTCCTGGGAGGGGCACCTAAAACCAAACAATGAAACACAATTTTGGGAAAAATTAGCTGGAGCACTCGCTTAAGCTAGCGAGAGGCAGGGTAACTTAGCAGGATCTTGCAACCCAGCGTCTATGGGGTCAGGTCAGTCAAGCAGCCAGACGGGTTTAAAGTAATAAAAATGATGTTTTATTACATACAAACAAATATTGAAGACACCGCAGTCACACAGCTAGCTAAGAAATTAGAGATTGAATTAAGGATAGAGATTTTCAGGGAAAATGGGTGATACGACACCTGTCTCATCATCCTGGACCTCGGGAGAGAACCCGGGGGTGCAGAGAAGAAGCTCAGCTCAATTAGCTGAGGGGAGCTCACCAAGCACAGCAGCAGCAAGGCTTGATGGAAGTTCAGAGAGATCCGAGGAAGGTCTCAGAATCAGGAGTTTTTATAGGGTGAATTGGGACTGCAGGCTCTGCCTTACTCGGGGACAACAATGAGTTTTGGGTGCGAGACAATATCTCCAAAAGGTCACAATTTAGCATGATTAAGTCCGAATTGACAAAGAGGTAGACTGTATGCAAATGCTCAGTGCTTGGCATTTAAGCTTCTAGCTTGCCAAGTTACCTGCTCAGGGCAGGGAGTCCTTTGTAAACAGCGTGCATACATAATGAGGGTGTTTGCAGAGAGGTCTCCTAAAATGGTGATCTGGCTATTTCTGGCCTGCCTGTATTGTCTTGGGATATTGCAGCGTTTGATGGTCAAACCTAGTTCTGGGCTTGTCCAGGAGCCTCTCAAACACGTGGAGAGGGGTGGTGGAAAAGAGCCAAATTATTGATATCAAAATGATATATTTATGCTATCTCCAAGGAGGCCTAACCTGCAGTAACAGTCCCACTTTATCCTCTCTCCCCCAGACACACTTAATCTAGCTCAAAGTAAACACAAACATTTTGGTTAAAAATATGTAAAAAGGATTTACTCACCTGATCTTGTGCATAGTTTACAAAGGTTCAAATTTTTCAAATTTCTTCAAATTCAAATTTGAAGAAAGGTGAGATGAAAATAAGAACTCACATGCTTACAAGAAAGCATGCTTGCTGGAGGATTGAAGACCACATGTTTGCAGGGAAGCCGAAGAACAAAAAGAAAAGAGAAGAGGAAGAGAACATTCAAGGGGAGTGAGTGTTGACAAAACAACAGGAAGTTTACTCTAGGCAGTCCCGTCTATGCCTACAATACACATGCAAACTAATTAGCCAGTTAATTAAGTGTGCAAAGGTTGCCACTCCCAACAGATTCAAGCTGCAGGAAAGGAGATTCTACCTGAACCTCAGGAAGAACTGCTTGATGGTCGAGCAGTCCGGCAGTGGAAAGTGCTGCCTTGAAGTGTGGTGGAGTCTTCTTCTTTGGAGGTTTTTAAGCAGAGGCTGGATGGCCATCTGTTGGGAATGCTTTGATGGGTGTTCCTGCATAGCAGAGAGTTGGACTGGATGGCCCCTGTGGTCTCTTCCAACTCTATGATTCTATGGTTCTAAGAAATGGCAGAGAGATATCTGGGTGAGAACCAGACAGTATCTGATCAGAAAAAGATGGTTTCTGGTTATCTCTGGGTCTGCAAAGATTTATGATATGAAAAAGAGATTAGCTTGTGCTTCTTGGTGCTTTCATCTCCATCTCCTTTGCATTTTATGGCCTTAGTCATATCTTAGCAACTTGACCTGACAGCAACCCTTTTTCCAGCCAGCATGCATCCAGTCATGCATTTCCAGCCATAAATATGTTTAATTTATATAAAAATGGTATCCCTCCCTAGATTTGCTATCTTGCAGGCTGAGGGCACAGGGGTGGTAACAGTATCCTGATGGCTTCTACAGTTTCATGGCCTCATTGGATGATATATCATAACATAACACACACTGTGATAGTTACTTGTCTTCTGAGCGTTTACACATGAAGCCAATTGGCAGATATTCTTTGCTAGGGCAGTGGCAATTTTTAAGATAACTGGAAGAAGCTTCATTTTGGTTTGAAAAAGATACACACTTATTAACATCATCAGTAATTTTACATTTCAAATTCAGCCAGTGATCTATCTTGAGGCTCAATCAAAATGTAATGTTACAAAATTCACTGCAATAGCATTGAAAAGTCACTTTGCGTGACAATAATCAAAAGCTTTTAGTCACAGAAAGATATCTATCAAATGCTTTTAGTCACAGAAACTGAAGAAGAAACAATAATTTTCAATAATACGTAGTTCAATAATCCACAGTTATCATTATGAAGTCTGTTAACACTGACTGACTCTGATTATCTTTTCTTTCTTTGAGAACATTCTCAACACAGCTACAGAATTCTGGAAAGCAACAGACATTCCAAAAGTGTGGTGGCACAATGTGGACAATGTGAGTTCAGTTCAGCTATGAAGCTAGCTTCTGGCTGTATGTGCAGTAGGAAGAAATGTCACACGCTTTCATTTTCAACTGAAGCAACAAGTCATTTTATCAAATTTCTCCCTGCTGTGCAGTTTCTGAAGACTATTTGCTGTTCAGGACTTGTTATTTTTCTTTCTTTTTAGCAATTTTTGATAAGCACAATCTAATTATGCAATCAAAGTAATATGCATTCAAAAAATAAAGAAAAAGAAAGAAGAGAGGACAAAAGACAAAAGACATATAACTAATAAACAGTAGGGCTCTGACTCCACTCCCAGTCCTGACTGTAATGAAAAGTAAAAAAAGAAAAAAAAATCTTCTAACATTACAGATCAAAGTAAATATTCCTCAAAAAAATCCATAAATGGTTTCCAGCCTTCCAAAAAAGTCTTCGGTTGGCTTACCCTTTAGAATCCACATTAATTTGGTCATTTGGGCTAACAGCCTTAACAATCTATTCTTTCATCATTGGTGCTTCAGTATGTTTCCAAGTTCAAGCAAACACTATTCTTGCTGCTGTTGTCATATATTGAAGAAGTAATTGGTATTTACTCTCCAATCAGTGTCATTGTCGGCGTCGGGGCGGGGCCAGGCAGGCTAGGGTGGTCTCGAGCCGGGGCTCGCCCCAGGAGCTTCAGTCAGCAGTCCAACAATAAACAAAGGCGATCCTTACAGCAGGTAAACGTAGAACCAAAAGAGAGGGTTTCCTCACCCGGATAACATACAGTCAGCTGGCTGGCAGGGCTTCTGGACAGGAGCACGGCGAGCACGGGTCACGGCACGGATGGACGACACAGGGATTTCCGACAGTTGGTGCCCCGTGCTGAACTTGGCTTCCTTCTGCCCTTAAGTAGGCCCCTGGACCAGCGCCGGCCAATCCAGGAGCTCCCGCACAGCTGAGAGCCCTCAGCCTGCCTCACAGCTGAGAGCGATCGGCCAGCTGGGAGCTCTCAGCCTGCAGCCAACGCTCCAGCAGCTGGCGGGAGCGTCAGGCGGCCTCCTTGGCTTGCCGTCGCTGTAGCAGCGTGGGGGGAGGCCGATGGCCTCCTCAGGATCGGGTCCCCAGGCGGGCGGTGCCTCAGAGTGGTGCCTGGGCCCCACCCTTCCCGGGAGAACGCCCGAACGGCCTCCCCTGGCGATGGTGGCCTTGTTACCGGCCTCAGCGACGACCGGGCGGGTGTCCTCCGCGGCGGGATGCTCCGCGGCCTCCTCCTCGGCGGCAGGACCTGTGGCGGTGTCCAGGCGGCCGCCCTCCGTGGTGGGACGCTCCGCGGCCTCCTCCTCGGTGGCGGGACCTGCGGCGGCATCCAGGCGGCCGCCCTCCATGGCGGGACACTCCACAACCTCCTCTGCGGCAGCGGGGGCCTCGTCGGCGTCCGTGCGTCCGTTCCCGGTGCCGGAGGCCTCTGCTGCGATTCGCAAGGAGACCGGGGCATCCTCTGCCTTGGGAGCCGCTTCCGCGGTGGCCTCCGTGGCTCCGGAGAGGCCGGCAGAGCCGGAGCCCCTGACAGTCATTCACCAGCATGTGTTCACCTGAATTAACAAGTGCTGAGTAAATTTTTTGCTATTGAACAGTCATTTTCATAACTTTTGAATGGCTTTAGATAGTTTAATGAAACTTTGTACATATGATGTCTATCATCAGCAAAAGTCTTCTGCTCTTTGAGATCAATGTTTGACCACCTGTCTGTCTGTTCATCTTCCTTCCTTAATTGTAAAAGCTCATACAGTTTCTTCAAGTCTTCATTGGTCCCCTGTGAGGACATCATGGCACACCAGGGGTCTGCGGACCACCGATTAAGGACTGCTGGGTTACGTCATTTTGATTCTCATTTTCAGAATTGAGGGACTTTTTATATTGTTATTGCAAAAACCTTCTGAAACTGAGAGTTGGTGGTCAGTGGAGGATCTTGCCCAACTCACATGCATACTTAACTTCATTGTACAGCTCAATTCGAACCCTATGTTCACAGAAGGCTCTCAACCCAACAGATGTGTGGAGGGTACCAGTGGCTGTGGAGAGATGACAAAGATGGTAAAAATTGTATTCTTCTTGATTTGCTTCCAATGGTGGGAACAAACTTGGGGGGTAGATGGGTTGCAATGTATTTGGGGTTGGATGCGTAGAGAACTTGAGAGTCCTACCTACTGATTTCTGGGAAATCTATCTTTCTGTATCTCATCTCTCATTTGTCATCCTGATAAATTGCCTTTTTGGAAGGGGAAAAAGGGCTTGAACAGAAGCAGGTGTTTACAAAGTCGCACAATTCTCACGCTGAGTCCTTAAGAAGAAAATCACAAAGAAAACATAGAAATCCTGCCAAAATCTATCCCTCAGCAATTCTGGCCTCTTAGGCCACATGGTGGAACTAAACAGAACAAATCTGAAATTCTTTGCCTACCGGCTGTTTTCAGTATAGCTTTGGCAGCAGGGATGAAACTTTTAAAATGGCCTTTCCCATTTGGAAGGGCAGGCAAGCTTGACTTTGGCATGTACACATAGCATTATTCATGTGGGAGGCCCTTTTCCTATGGAAACTCTTTACAACTACTTATAATAAGGAAAGCTGTAGGTAGCCATGTTCACTCTTCCAAATGCCTGGCAAATTTCCAAGCTAATACCAGAGGCACAGCTTGGGAAAAATTACTATTTCAGATTACAAGTCATAGAATTTCTCATCCCACATGTCCCACTTCCTAAAAGTTGCTAATCCAACTTCTCATCTGACACCACTTTGAGAACCTCTTGGTATAATGGTGGGGTTCAATGAGATGTGACATATAACATGTTCTTCGAGGTATACATTATTAGAATGCTAGTTCTATCAGTGAATGGAAGAATCAACATGAAACACTGAACAAGAGTTTTGTGGAAACCACCAGGTATAAATGGCCTCCTAGATGAGTAAGGTTAAATACATAGCAGTCCATATTTAAGCAACATTCAGTAACAGTCTGAATTTTGAAGTCCAGAAGCTGATTTAGTACATTTCCATAAGTTCAGACATAGGCCCTTTCCACACGAGAAGAGGAATTCGCGTAGTGACGGTTCCGGCCGGTTTTTACCGGGTTTTTTTGTATCCGCGCTAATGCATGCTCTCTATTCATACGTCTTATGTTTGATCCGGCTTAGCGCAGTTTCAGAGATCCACACGTTGCCGTCCTGACCACCCCCGCTATTAACATAACCTCGCCCACTATGGCTGTGATAGGCTGATTTCGATTTGAAGAAATGGCGCGTTGCATCGGTACGTACCCGCGCGTGCGCGCACGTACGTATGCAAGGTCCTCCCCCAACGCCTCCCGCCTTTCGCCGCCACCCCCCACCTCTGGCTAGTGCGTTGGTTGGTGCCGGTCATTGTGCTTCCTCCTTCGCCGATTTTCTGGCTTGTTCGTGGCTTTGCGATGGAGGGCGAGGTTCTCGATGACCTGGTCAGGTTCCTGGGGACCTTTGTTGCGGTCCTGGGTGTAGTGGTGGCCACCATGCAAGAACAATGGGCCAGAGATCGAGCGAGGAGGTCCAGGCTCCATCGCGACCATGAGGAGGAGGACGTTTTCTATGCGCCCCTTCTGAGAGGACACTCGCGGCGTCTCCCACGCCCCAGAAGGTGGTGGGTCAGGGAGAGGATGCGGAGGATATGGTGGGCTGAGGAGGTGCTTGCTAAGTGGGACGATGACCAGTGGCTCTACCACTTTCGCATGACGAAAGCCACCCTCTTCGAGATCGCCGACCGTCTGCGTCCCACACTTGAGAGGAAAGCCACAGAAATGCGTCAACCCATATCTGTGGAGGAGAGAGTGGCGATTACCGTGTGGTGGTTGTCAACGCCGCTTATATATCGCAAAACGGCGAACACCTTCGGCTTGGGGATCTCCACAGTCGCTGTGATTGTCATTGAGGTGTGTCTGGCGATAGAGCAGGTCCTCCTGTCATCCACCATTTCCCTTGGAGACTATCGCAGAGTGAGTACTCGACATCCATCCGCCCTCTCTCCCTTCCGTCCTTCCCCGGCACCCCGACGTCTCCCGGTGACGCTATCTCAGCCCAGACCGTTCCGGCCACCATCCTTGCACTGGCCACACCACGTGCGCGGCCATCCGCGGCCCTCCGTCCCCCCTCCCCCCTCCATCCACCCTTCCCCCTCCCGCCCTCTCTCCCCTTCCGTCCTTCCCCCATGCCCCGACGTCTCCCGGTGACGCTATCTCAGCCCAGACCGGTCCTGCCGCTATCCCTGCACTGGACATGAAAGGAGTAATGTTTGTTTTTTGTGTTGCCACCCATTGCAGGTCATGGATGGATTCCATCGCATGGGATTTCCCCAATGCATCGGCGCGGTTGATGGTACACACATTCCTGTGCGGCCACCAAAAGGAAGAGGGGAAGAGTTCGTAAACCGCAAGAGCTCCTTCTCCATTCTCCTGCAGGGGATGGTGGACCATGAAGGACGCTTTTTGGATATTGTCCTTGGCTTTACGGGCAGAACGCATGACGCGTTTGTTTTCCGTCACTCCTCCTTGTGGCACGCCATGGAGGCTGGACGGTATGTTCCTGGGAACCCTACCATCACCATAAATGGCGTTTCCATTGGTCCAGTCATCCTCGGAGATGCAGCGTATCCCCTGTCAAGGTAGTTGATGAAGCCATACGGAGGGGCCATGGACCCAAGGAAGTTGGCTTACAACAGGGTTTTCAACCACTGTTGGAACGTGGTGGAGCGGGCCTTTGGAAGGCTCAAGGCATGGTGGGGCTGCCTCTCAGCTCCCCTAACCGTGTCCGAGAAGAACTACCTTCCCGTTATATCCGCCTGCGTGGTCCTCCACAACATCTGCGAGTCAAAGGGCCACATCCTGCACCCCGACCTTGCTCCCCCCACCTCTGCGCCTCCCACAACCACGGGATGACTTCCGACCCCACTCCTCCGCCAGGAGGCTCCGTGAAGGGGAAACAGTTAGGAATGCCATTGCAAGCCTTATTGCCGAGGACAATGTTCAGTCCTAGATTTGTAGTTTTCTCCCTTGTTTGTAATTGCAATTAGAAGGTGTTTTGCCCCTCCCCGTTTTAAATACTTTCCCCTTTACAAATAAACTTTACACTGGTTTTGTTGCAAAAATAACAGGGATCGCTTTTATTATTTCAAAAACACAAAAACAACATGAATGGCAAACAATAGTACTGACTTCAAAGGAAAACAAGATATATGGCAACTCCCCTTTCATAGGAGAAATAGGAAACATATAACTTTAAACAGTTAGATCATGGATATTGCTAACAAGTTAACGGGGCCATATTTGTACCCATCCAAATGGGCAGGTAGGTGGGGAGATGCATTTCTCAAGGGCTGTACCTGTGGCAGGGTCTCTTGACCCTTGGGAAATGTCGTCTTGCCACCTGCTGCTGGGAGGAGGTCGATGGGCTTCCCCCATTGCAAGGCTCTGGCCTGGTTCGGGCTCAGTTTGTTCGGAAACCACACTGCCATCATTCCTGGGGAAGATTGCAGCATTTCTTGCATTCACTGCATCCGCGATTGCGGACATAACCCTGATACATTCCCTAAGCAGGGAGAGCAGCTCCCTGCGTTCTTCTGTCGCTGTGGTACTCTCATGCTGGAACTCCCTGGCACGCATGTCCCTGTTGAGCTCCTGCTGCTCCCGTATGAGATCCATGGTAGCTATGGTAGCAGCGGGAAGGTTCTCACTACGCCCCGCTGCAGTGGTCCTATGGCGCGACATGCGTAGTCTGGACTGGGGAGACAAGCCGCGGCGGTAGTGCTGCGTGTCACCTCTGCTGTACCGTTGCTTGCCTCATCTAGGGAGAGTGAAAGCAAAACGGAAGTAGCATTGTACTGGTTAATGGGATGTGATTTTTGAAACATAACACAACATTCCTGTGAGGGCCGCACAAAACTGCATGCCGGGCAGCGGCAAAGCCAATCACATCTCTCATCATCCCATGTAACATCACCTCTCGTGTCACATCTCACTGAGGAGTGACAGCCACAGCGAATACCTACCTTTAGGAGAAATGTGTGCAGGGAGAAGGGAAGCAACAGGAACCGTGCATGCAAACAATTATATGTCTAGTTTCATGGATCCTGCTCACTCGTGAGACACCAGGCTTGACTGTTGTGCAAAAGGTCCAGCAGGAGGGTTCCTGTACCTTCTGGCCAACACCTCTAGTGCTATGGTGGCAAGGTGTGGAGTAAGGGTGGTGGTTAAAAACTCACCTGTACCAGTGGTGCTGTCATTTTCCGCTCTAGATGTCCCGGGATGAACTGGCGTGTTGCTGGTGTCGTCTATGCCTGCATTGGGGGATAGGTTGTGAGGTGTGAAAGAACAAGTCTGCTGAGAATGCATTCTGCATGGCTCCCGGCGGCCCCCCTTCCGGCCTCCCCCCCCATTGACCTATGCACATTGATATCCAGCTGGAAGGGACCAGGCACATACTGCGCGCTGTTTGCATGCTCCCACACCGTTATCATACCCAGAGACCCACAGGAATCCAAGAGTTCAGACAACTTGGCCGTTTTGGGGAGCAAAAGGGCTTGCTATTGAGTTACTGAGTAAGTAGTGATGCAGGAATTAAAAGGTAGGTTGCATGCACATTGCAAAAGCATTCTTTCCGCTTCATAGCAGCCATGCCCAAGGGCTATTGCGACCCAGGGAGATAAAGCGAAGCTTATACGTTTGTTGCCACACTAACAACCTGCCTTACCTGATGTCTCCGCATCAGAGGTATCCGGGGAATCCCCAAAAAGCTCCTGGCTATGGGCACGCTCTGGAGCACAAAAAGGGAAAGGAATGGGTGGAATTTCCATGCATAGATGAGTTAGTGATACAAAACCAAGATGAGGGTACCCCTCTTAACATTCATACCTTCTGATGCTGCAGCCCCCTCCACTCCGTGATCCCCGTCCTCTGCAATCTGTAGGCTCGCGATGACCCTTGGTGGGTGTGCACCCGCGTCACCACCCAAAATTCGCGACAGCTCCTCGAAGTAAGGACAGGTAACCCGGGACGAGCCTGTCCTTTTATTTGCAGTGACCGTATGACGGTAGTCCAGCCGCATCTGCTTGGCTTTTGTGCGGCATTCTTCCGCTGTCCTTTTGTGCCCTCTTCTTTCCATTTCCCTGGCTATTTCTTCAAATATTTTGATATTCCGGTAGCTTTCCTGAAGATCCGCCTGGTACTTCTGTTCGCCCCACACTTCAAGGAGATCCTTTACCTCGGAGTGGTGCCACGCGACCCCCCTGCCTTTTGCCCTGCTTCTCCTCAGGTTGACCTCTCCCTCTCCAGGGCTGGACACATTTCCCTGGCTTGCATCTTGGGTCACCATAGCCACCTTCAACAAAACTCTTCTGCAAAGTTTGGCTGACCACGAGGTTGCTAGTTCCGAGTAATGGCTTCCTCCTTGTCGCCCCAGCGCAGTTTCTTCCGGCGACGCTTCGCACATGCGCAGCGGCCACCAGGACTGGCGCGCGGGACCCCCACAGGAAGGCGGTGGAACTGCAGCCTTCCTGTGGGCGTATCGGGGCGGAAGGTAGGAGAGATTAGGAGAGTGGAGGAGCGTGAGAGTTTGTGGATTTTGGTTTTTAAGATACTTTTATTAGATAGATAGATAGATAGATAGATAGATAGATAGATAGATAGATAGGTGAGAGAGAGAGAGAGAGAGAGAGATGGAAAGATAGATAGAGAGATAGAGAGAGAGAGAGAGAGAGAGAGAGAGAGAGAGAGATACATAGCTAGATAGCTAGATAGAGAGATAGATAGGAGTGTTAGAGAGGGGGAGAGAGAGAGAGAGAGAGAGAGAGATGGAGCGTGAGGGTGCCCTCTGGGAAGATTTCGAAACCAGGGAGATGCTGGCTATGGTCGAGTGGTGCGGAGGGGTCAATGTACTCCTCCGTAGTACAAATGCCCCAAACAGGGAGTACTACGAGACCATAGCCAGGGGGTTGTCACGGCAGGGGTTCGACCGGACGGCCGCGCAGGTCAACTCCAAATTCAAGGCCATCAAGGCGGCGTTCTACGAATGCCTGGAACGCTTCAATGGCCACCCACCCCATGCAGCCAAGCCTCCCTACTTCCGCACCATGCTGCGGCTGTGGAAGTCTGCCGGGCGCCCCTCCTGGCGTGGCCGCAGAAGAGGACGTGAGTACCCTTGACAACCATCCCCCTCCCAATGAACAAGTGATGGTCAATCAAACGGTTGGGGGTTCCTGGTTCCCCCCATTATGTGAGCACACACTGACAGCAGCATGTGCCACTTCCCTTCCCAGGTGCCAGACGCCGTGCCACCAGGTGGAATGTTGATGTCGCCGGGACCCCAGAGAGGGAAGGCAAGTGTAATACCTCCAGTTCTTATGAGATTCCCAGCCCTGTCCATGCGTATGCCAACACGTGGGGAACTGGTGTGTTCTACGAGAGGTCTGCCCGCTGTTTTGCAAAGGTTGAGAGCTTTGCTTTTTCCTGTTTCTCTAGAGCCTGAAACAATCGTGCTGGGGGACAGCTCGGGCCCTGGGGAGGAAAGTGGCCGCGAAGGCGCAGGGGAAGATATAGGTAAAACATGTGCAACAGCTTTGGCGTGAAAACTTTATTCACAGCTATGAAGTTGATCTGTTTCCGCGGCAACATCTGTTTCCCGCTTGCTTCTATTTCAGCCACAGGTGCACAAGCAGAGAGCCCCGCTGGTTCCTCCCCCGGTCACAGCGACCTGGTGATTGACATGCCAGGGGAAGAGGAGCCAGCAGCTGACGGTACAGTAACCACCTATGTGGGAGAAAATGTGGAGATTAGATGCACAATTGCTGACAGGGATGTTGAACAGTTTCCTTCCTTTCGCAGCTGGCACACTGTCCGCAGCAGAGGAGCGAGAGGGACACTTTCCTGTCGCATCCTCACACACAGCTGGCAAGTATAAAAAAATTACTCCACGGAAGGTGGCACACATGGAGGCCCACTCCAAGGAGTGCCTGGCCGCCAATGTCACCTTTTCTTTCCAGGTCCATCCCCCCAGGACCTGAGGTCCATCGCGGACTCCATAATGGCGGGGATGACCACGCTGGAAAAGAAAACGGCTGAGATGTGTAAGTTAGCAACACGGGTGGCCATGATGGAAGGTTGGCTACGGTGCTTTCACCAAGCGTGTCAGCATGGCGTCCTAATATCTGCTCTCCCACCCACAGATGAGTCTGCACAGAGAAGCCTTTCAGAGGTGTCAGCTGCCCTCGATAATTCGTATGCAGAGATAAGGAGGGAGCTGCGGGACCTCAAGAGACAGATGAGGAGGGGCAACCTCCTATAATGTTTTTTGACCTTTGTTTTCTGTTTTTCTGTTATGTTGGGTGGGTGATAATTTTATCTAGTTATTTAATAAAATATATTTCTCTAAGCTTTCCTGTGACTTGTTTTCAATGGTTGCATGTAACCAGTTCACCCTTGGAAGCAGTCAGTTCAACCTGGATCCACCTGCCATAGCAAGGCAGGTGTGCAAAGCACTTGAAGATTGTGTGAACAGGCCCCAAATCCCATGCCAAACCTGGATGCTAAGCAGGGTGCATTGGGATTTAGAGCCGGATGGGAGTCCACCACTTGAAATCCATGGTTTGAAGGACTGCGCATACAGCTTATGGCCTATACCTGCTAGTACTTGAAGCAACTGCATCTTTTGACAGAGAAGCCAGGTGACCAGTTCGAGCTGCAGGTATTTTGGAGAACTGGATGGAGGTTTTTCTCCACGGAGTGTTCCTTGTCTGATCCCTCTGTCCGCCTCGAAGGACGGGCCACCGGGGATCCCCCTGCAAGGAAATAGTTGGTTTTGGGGAGGCTGATCATCTTTCTGTCCAGAGCACCCTCCTCCCCATCCAGATAGACCGCGTCCCTGTCGTGGCCCCCACCAACCGCCCACCAATCAGGCTCTAGTTCCGTTGGAGCAAGGGATGTCAGTCGGGTCACACTCTCTCGGCCTCAAGTGACACCAACTGCAAATCAATCACGCCGTTCAGGGAGATAACTGGTCGGGCTGAATGCATGGGGTTTGCAGGCCCCCCAGCTAGCCACCCCTCCACACTCATTTCGGTCCATTCTGCCCAATGCAGGACATGGCCCCCTGCCCCGTTTTCCCTCATGTTCTGGGCAGCATTTCCGGGGGACAGTCAGGGTAGCCCCACAACGCTTTTTCAACGTGAAGGCGAGGCTTTCCGTGGCCCCCCTTGCCCCCCGGCTCACACATTCAGCGCTTTGTGGCGGGTTGCGAAATGACGGTATTAGGGGAGACTTTCTAAAAATAACCCCCCCAATATGCCGCCGCGGAAGAATCCACAGCCCCCTGAAGCTTCCAGGCCCCCACTGAAACTCCAGGTGGCTGTGGATCTTTCGCTTTCATCTGCGGTAGCAATGGGGGGGGGGTTCAAAGAAATAATCCCAATTTGCCAAACCTGCAATTGATATCCCCGCAGCGCTTCTTCAAAGTGAAGGCGCCATTACTCCGCGGCTTCCCGCGGGACCCCTTGGCGGCCACCATGCTGCCCTGTCCGTTCAGCGCCCTCTTGGCAGGGCGCCGAAGGGTCCCCATCCGCCGCCGCCGCGGCCCCCCTTCCCCCCGGCTCACACATGCAGCGGTTTGTGGTGGGTTGCGAAATGGCGGTGTCACTAGAGGCGACTTCCCAAGAAATTCTCCCCCCACCCCCACCCCCACCCCGGATAGGCCACTCCAGATGAAGGCAATAAATCCACAGTGCCCCTGAAGCTCCAATATCCCCACGGAAACATCAAAAGGCGATTTTAAGATGGACTGTAAATAAATAATTCCAATTTAATGTACCTGCAATGCTTTTTTCTTTTCCTGCTGTGGGCTCTCGCTAGCGAGGATTAAAAATGGCGCCGTTCGGCTCTTTGTGGGGCGGGCCAACCACCGAAGCTGTCCACGCCCACGGCCCGCCCCTCGTTCATCTCAGGGGCGAATCAGCACGTATCTGCGCTTCCACACAAGTGAGCAAGAACGTGATTGCGCAGATCAGGGGGAAAAGAAACACTTTTTTTCCGGTTTTTAAAAAGCACGTGCAAGCACAGTTGGAGACGTTTCTGAACGGATTGACGTGTGGAACTTGGAAATTAAAGACGACTCAGCGCACTTTAAGGTATGGAAGACCTCCGTCAGATATCGCGCTACACTGCGCTAAAACGTTTTATTACCCCCGTGTGGAAAGGGCCATAATTTCAAACTGTTACATTTTGAATGCAACATTTCAAAACTCCAGAATTAAATTCACTTGCTAGACCCACTGACAGTAGGTTCACTGGCTTGAACATATCTGTCAGGATTGAAATTCTAGGTGTAGCAACTGCCACTATTTCTCACCATTGGCTATATTGGCCAAGGCTGCTGGGAGTTGCAAGATCTGGAGATCCAGATATTTCTTCACCCTGCATAGTCACAACTAGAGCAGACTTATTCAATCAGTGGAATTTACAAAACTGTTGACTCATGTTCAGCAATAGATTCATTAGGATGTAATTCAACATTTGATTCAATGGGCTCAGTCTGCTTGGGATAACTGATAGGACTCAAGCCACCAAAACAATTGTTCCATGATATGTTGACACATTTAAATATCATCGATTCAACTGATCTACTTTTTTGGATTGGCACACCCTATGTGTTGAATTTCAGATTTCATCCTAGGTTGAATATAATTTGATTCACTGATCTTATCCATCTGGTGAACAGCTGCAAATATGTTCATCCTTCTGTTGGTTGATATCTCATTCAGAACAGCAGTTCAGTCCCATAACCACATAATAGATTACCCTTGTTCCTGCAATGAATAAAGCACTTTATGTCTATCAGGCTTAAAATATTCAGTAGTACTGAGATTGGAATGAAACAAAAGGCTTTTGTAAGAAAGACAGGTTAGGGTTGTAATTCCCTCCCCTCTATCTCCTGTTGGTAAAAGACATTGCTGGTACCTAGGAAAGATATGTC
This sequence comes from Iguana delicatissima, assembly GCA_948472985.1. Taxonomy (NCBI): domain Eukaryota; kingdom Metazoa; phylum Chordata; class Lepidosauria; order Squamata; family Iguanidae; genus Iguana; species Iguana delicatissima. The sequence continues at coordinate 714,442 of CAOKZL010000920.1, read as the reverse complement.
AACATATGTTCGCTTGCTCCAACAGGTTTTTCCATTCATTGAGCTATTGCTCATGAAGGCTGAATTTTGGCCTCTGTATAACTGGAAAATTTATCAACAGAATAATTCCTAACAAAACAACCAAGTATGAACCTGGGTTGGTTCCTTTTTTTTCCCCTGGCAGCTTTTCCTTCCACTTCATTGTCTAACAGTATCAATTTTTTGTTTTCAATGCCATGAGAATGATAGGCCTCCATCCTTTGTAGTACATCTGCCCACCTCCAAAACATGAAAGGATTTCGTTTTTTAAAACAACAACAAAACCCCCTAAGGTAGAGAAGTATATTTGTTTACTTTTATAGATTTAGAACTGAGATGTAGAAAGATGAATGGGAAATATTGCACTAACAAATGTAGAAGTTGATTGAAATGTTCAGCTGCAATCTTGTATGCTGTTACCTGGAACTAAGCTTAACCAAAGCTAGCAGTGCTTATTATTGAACAGATACAGGACTGCACTGCAAGACACATAACCAGAGAGCACGAGGCACTGTTGAAAGTTTTCTAGTTTAACAGGTACAGATGTAACAAATGGCCAGCTACATAGGAGATAAGAAGGGGTGGGAGATGTCTATACAAACTTTTACTACATTATAGAATAGTTTTTTTGCTTGTTTACTTGTAAATCAGAAGACCACTCGAAGAACCACAGTTACACAGAAAATAAGCAACCTGTCTTCCTTCTTGAAGTATGGCAATGGGACTTTTCTTGAGGACTTCCCCCCAGTCTCTTAATTAATTAATTTAATTAATCATTCACTAGTCCTATCCAAAGAAGTTATTTGCATCCTCCCCTCTGCCTTGTTCTTCTCCTCCTCCTCTTCCTCCTCCTTCTCTTTTGGTGGCAAAAAGGGAGGTCTTGCCCTGTGCATGCACAATGGGAAAGACATGCTATTGAGTTCAGTATAGATTACTACCAAATAACATGGGTTAAAAATCTGTAACCATAAGAGGCATTCTTTCCCCAGGCAGCACCTCTGTTATGACCTCTCTGTTCCAACAACATTTTATTTAATTGTATGAACAATGTGAGATTTTTGCTTCAACAAAACATCCGCATTCCATGTGTAAGTTGTTTGTTGGCCCTGCAATGCAGTAACTCCATTGAACACTGACAGCTATTTGTTACATGTTATTTATCTGTTCCATTCATATCCTGCCATTCCCCTAAGAAATGTTCAAGGCAGCCAACAAATAACAACAACGACAAAAATCACTAAAAACAAATTAACCAATGAAACCATTAAAATCATTACCATTAATCAGAATGGTTAAAAAGGCCAATTTCAAAGGGAAAATGATATACACATTCAGGGTACCATTTGTTTCTTTTTAAAAAAAATAATTTTATTCAGATTTCAACAGATAAAACAAACAATAATTTCTGCAATGTTTACATGTAATGTTTTTCCTTCTTCCTTTCCTTTCTGGATTACAATTATTGATATTCTCTCTATTTGTTATGTCTCGTGTTGCAATAAAATGTTAATAATCTATAATTTGTTAGTTCCTGCTATATATCTCTACTTTACTTGTTATGTGATATTTCATTAACTGTTAACTGTATAATAATTGTTATCATGAAAAATGTATTGCCCTCTGTCTACTCCCAACCCAAATCTGTGACAATCTTCCGCTCTTTATTAATGTCCTCATCTGATTTCCCTTTCAATCTTTGTGTAAGTATATCCGCATTTCTGTTTTCCATGAAAGCTGTCCACCACTGTTCCATTGTGGGTGTAGTTTCGTTTTTCCGAAGCCGTGCATATTCAATGCGGGCCGTCGTCACCATGTAGGGTACCATTTGTTTCAAACAGGGAAGAAATATGCAAAAATACAATGAAATGCAATCAGCCATGGTATCCTTCTATGGGATGGATTTGTGGCCGTTTTCTGCAGTGGCTTTGGTTCTTCCTGGACAGAGAGGTTCAGGGGGTGTTGTTGAGGGATTTCTGGGCCTAGTTGCAGGGCTGCTTACAACTCTTTCTGTTACAAATTTTCTACTGACTATGGGTCTATATTCTGGTCACATCTCAAACTAGCTAGTAAGCTGTGATACTCCCCTTTGTACTTCTGCTGGTAAAGCAGAAACCCTTATATTCATGGAGACCTCCAGCGACTTAGTGCTTGATAGCACTCAGACAGTGGATTTAAATATATGAGTTAGACTTTTAACTATTTTATTCATTACTATTGAAGAATTTTGAACTATTTTCATTTATTATATATTTTAATTTTATAACCAGTTTAATTTGTATTTCAATATGTATAATTTAGGGTATTTTCCCCGGAATTTGTTACCAGCTATCGGAGAAAGGCATAATACAGACAAAAAAACAAGCAAGCAAGCAAACTAACAAATGTCCTATTAGTTCCAGCCATCTTAACCAGTGACCCCAACCAGCCTAGCCATTGACTAAGTTGGCTGGGCATTATAGGGATTGTAGTGAAGAGAGCCAGTGTGAGGTAGTGGTTCAAGCATTGGACTGTGACCCTGGAGACCAGGTTTAATTCTTGACTCTACCATGGAAAGCCACTGTGTGACCTTGGAGACCTCACACACTCTCAGCCCCAGAAAACCATGTAATACGTTAGCCTTAAGGATGCCATAAGTTGGAAACAACTTGAAGTCATACAACAACAACAACAACAACAACAATCACAAGCACAACCAAGTTGTTGCACCAGATTGGGGAAAATTCTCCATGCAATATTATCTTGCAATGAAACTACCAATGTTTATTTCCTTCATTATCCAAGCATTAGTCTCACATTCCAGATGGTTGTCCACTCCATACATGGGATTAATTACAGGGCTAATCTGTAGCATATCTCGTCAGTGAAAGGAATGAGAACAAAGGACATTTAAACCTTCTCCCTGTGAAATGTACACACATTTTCTCCTTTGACTTTTAGCACGTGGTTACCTTTGGACTGGAAAGAGCAGCTAGTCTTCTCTGCATTATGTGGCTCAGCATTAAGCACAGCGGGTCACAATATTACGGGCTCTAGGCTGATCCATTCAATATCCTTCACTGAAACAGCAAGCAACTCATACTGTTCAGTAGACTTGGCTCCCTGCATTGTTGCATTTATAAATATTACCAAAAACATGTCAGCTTCCTCAGGCAGAAGGCAGGGGAAGTAATTAAGGTATTTCTTTCATTGGCAAATATAAAGTACCTGTTGATCAGTAAGTGAAAATGCTAGTATGGAATGTGTGGGGAAAAACATTCGTGCAGCCACCTCAGAAAAAGAAGACTTATGATCTAACAAGGTTAGACTGTTTGCTATTTTTGCTGTTGGCTACAATAGGACACGCACCACCAGGTTGGGAAAATTGTTAATTTTTGAGCAGCATTGTTTGATGGTTCCTTTGAAATGTATCAGAATTGGATGCAGATGCCTAGGTATTGCTTTTCTGCTAAGTGGCTCATCTGAAGGTACTTATTTAAATTCATGGGATAATCTTTGCTTTTGACTACTGAAGTGGCAAATAATATTCTTTACATCTCTGTCAGCTGAAGCTGTCCAGATGTCAATTTTAGGCAGTGTTTTATGCAGTCTGCTCTTGATATTTCTTTCCATCTGACAGCATAATCGGATTCTTGTTTTCCTGTGCATGGTACAAGGATGTTCATTTATCGTCTTCTGATGGGAAAGAGCAACATAGAAAAAGTATAAATACTACTTTCCAATTTCTTTTCTGCCAACCACACACAGATCTACTGTGATCCAGCCATAGGTCAGCAATATTGAGATTAAGGATTAAACATGTTTAAACCTTTTCCACTGAAATTATTGAGACTCAGGCTGCAAAATAAATACATGGTGTAAAATGGAAAACAAATGGATGCTGCTCCTTTAAGACTTAGAGTGGGAGAATGGTGCAGAGTGGCTATGGGTGTCTCCACTCTACAGAAGTATATCAGTTTTGTATCACTTTGTCATGGACCCATCCTATGGAATGCTGGGTTTTGTAGTAAAGTGAGAAACTTAGAATTCTCAGGTAGAGAGCTCTAAAGCTATAGTTCTGTGGTGCGTACTAGTCTCTTACCAGTAGATTCTAAGTCCCTTAACAGATTACAAATCTGATTAGAATGGGCCCATAACTGTTGAAGTGAAATTAAAGTCCTAAAATCCTGCATTGTAGATGAACCCTGATCAGAGAGCATCAGCTTCAGAAAGTGGGAGCAAAAATTCAACCTTTTTTTTTTTTTTTGCAAAAAGATTTCTGATAGACTTTAAATATGGAAAAGAGGGAAATAGGGATAATCACTGTCTATTTCCTGCTATATGTCATTTCTATTTTAGTAATTCATAAAACTTGCAGCTAACAAACCCCTTTATTTCACCCAAGATTTTCTTAACCTACAGACAACTCTTTTATTAGCTGAGGCCAGAATGTTTACTTTTTGGGGACTGCAGCTCCCAGAATCTGCACTGTTCATGCTGACTGCGGATTCTGGAAAGTCGAGCCCATAAAATGTTTTCAAGCTCTGTTCCTATTTGGAACAGACCTGAGGATTAGAGCTGTATAAGAAGGGCCTTTGTCATTATAAAATGATGAGAAGTTAAGAAGAAGAATTAATCATTACCACCTTTGGAAATTTTGAGGGGAAGACCAAAAATCTGGTGTGGTGACAACTTTTGCAATCCGTTAATGTCGAGACCCACGTCTATGAACGTGGTCCTTCTTTGCAATGGAAAAGAGGAGAATTTTTAAGTTCTGGACATAGTCTGTTGTATCCTTCACCTAAATACAAAATGGTCACTGTATCCTCCACAGCTTCATTCTCCATTTTAAAGCAGGACACATACTACACAACGTCATACTAGATGCACATCACCTACAGTAGTACAAGATCCCTTTGCCTTTGTGTGGCATCGTTTTGCTCCCACTTAAGATGGCGGTTTCACCCAACACTTGTATTCACTCTAGAAAGAATATGCTGCCTTGGAGTCTCCTCCTTTGCTGTCTCAGAAGCCTTTGGTTCAGTGACTTCTCAGTTTGGGGAAATGTATATTCCCAAGGAATAACACATTTTCCCTCTTGGGGAAATGGGATTTCTTTCATAACACAAAGTGTGCTAAATGGAAGATATAAGTGAGAGGAATCAAGCATAATGACACATAAACATCTTTTGCTATTTCAAAGAACACTTTTTGGGGGGCAAAAACATATCCTATAATTTGACCCCGAGTAACATCTTCTAACTCAGGGCAGCAAGAATTCTTTTTCCATATCATTTTAATTCTTCTCCTGTGCTGTTTGCCTTTCCATTCTCAGTATGCTGTGTGTAAATTTGTATTTTGAGATAAAACAAAAAGGAGGTTGGCTTTCCTCTCATCTGAGCACTATCAGCAGCCATATCAAGTCAGCAGGCTTCATAACTGAAATTGTCTGCCCTTACTTATTTATACAGCCTGGAAGAAAGGTAATGCATTCTAACACTAATTCCCACTCTTCCCCAAGTTACAAAGGGAAACAGAATGAGTCTTAACATTCAGATGAGCTCTCAGAAAGGAAGAAAGGAGGAACATGAAAGCAGCTATAGCACTCTTTGGGTGGCAGGAAATGGTACAGCTTGGAAAAGCTGCTAATTTGTACAACATCTCCCAGAATCCCCCTGTCAGCTTGACCAATTATGGCTGATAAAAGTCATTTACCTAGACTCCAAGAAAACTGTTAGGCATGGAAATAATATTCAAACATATTTGAATAATAGACAAAAATTGAATTTCCTAAGTTCTAGACATAGTTTGTGTGGGGGAAAAAATGCATTGGGTAGCATGTCTGGATAATGGCATTTTCTGTACAGGGCATCAAGTTTTCTACACAGCAAATGCAAGTTTAAATGTGTGTATTTTTCACAGAATAAGTCTCAAAATGTAACTCTTCCTCAAAAACTGCACAATTTTTGCAGGGGGTTCAGATGGTAAAATTATTTATTCTTGCCTGTGAGAACAAAATATAGGGAGAGTTGCATCCTTTATTTTACCAATGACAGTGGTAACGCTTTGTTTTTTTTATAAGCCACTTTTTGGCTATTCACCTCCTGCAGGGCAAATCTAATTCATGCTCCAATGTCTGACATAAAGCCCCTACAAATGCCATGATAGCTGTGCCTTAGGGTTGTCACAAGTAATAAATGACCTGGAGCACATAACAACCAGCAATGAATTACTCATCATAGTTCTGCTCTTCCCTTCGGTATATGTGCCTTCTGCTGTTGTTTTATCTTCCATTTATGTTTACTTGGCTATTACCTTGCACAATGCACAATGTATGGAATCAACCAACAGAAGAATGGGCTTTAATCCTTTGCTTAAATTGTTTTTAAGAAAGGATAGATTCATGGAGGAAAGGCTGATCAACAATGGATAATCACACTTAAGAGCACCATAGACAACTGTAGTGACAGCACATCTCTGCATTCAATATGTCAGGGAGAAACAGGAAAAGGCCTTCATAGTTTGTGAATGCTCAGTTTGTAGTTAACTGCCTGGTGGTAAAAGTTGAAGGATTCAATGACAAAGCCTAGAACAATGAATTCCTTGCCTCCCTCCTCACTGGTTTAATTCTATGCTACAGTAGCTCCCTGGTAGCCCTTTTTAGATTGGGGCAGGTGACGGAGAGAGTGTAGGTATAGCAACTAACAAAGTTGATTAAGGAATATAGGCACCAGGGGCTATTGAAGCAAACTAAGGCTTCATTGGAAGAAGTCTGTTAAAGATAGGAAAGCTCTCTAAAAGTGTTACTAAACTAGCTTCACTTTTAGTTAGAATCAGAGAATCATAGAGCTGGAAGAGACCACAGAGGCTATCAAGTCCAACCTCATGCTATGCAGTAATACAGGATCAAAGAATTCCCAAGAGATGGCCATCCAGCCTCTGTTTAAAAACCTCCAAAGAAGGAGACTACACTATATTCCAAGACAGTGTATTCCACAGCTGAACTGCTTTTACTGTCAAGAAGTTTGTCCCAATGTTTAGGTGGAATTTCTGTTCCTGAAGTTTGAATCATTTGTTTGCCTGTGTATTTCTTTGTCTGTGTATTTCTATACCGCTTATCAGCTAAGTGCGCTCTACGCAGTTTACAGTGTGTAAGCTAATTGCCCCCAACAAGCTGGGTACTCATTTTACCAACCTACAGAAGGATGAAGGGCTGAGTCAACCTGGAGCCCAGCAGGATCAAACTCACAACCTTGTGGCTGCAATATCAGCGTTTAACCACTGTGCCACCAGGGCTCCTGTTCTGTGTCCTAGTCTCTGAAGCAGCAGAAAACAGGTTTGCTCCATCTTTAAATATTCGAAGGGATGTCAAAAAATATTTAAAATAAATATTTAAACACCACTATCATATCACATTTTAAGCTTCTCTTCTCCAGACTAAACATACCCAGCTCCCCAAGCAGTTCTCCATAGGGCATGGTTCCCAGGATTTTTACAGTTTGGTCACCCCCCTCTGGACATCTTCCAGATCATCAGTATCCTTCCTGAATTGTGATACCCAGAACTGGACACAAGTGTTCCATAGGGATGGGCCAACGGAATCCTTGAATTCTAGAATCCTTGGTAAGGATACAAGATTGGCAAATCTGATCCCTGAGCCAAAATAGGCAAACTGAATCTTTCGAATCTACCAACCAAATAGTTTGTTGGAGACCAGGACACCTGAAAACCTGGGAGACCAGACACACAAGGGAAGATGGAAAGTAGCTGAGTTTTTCCCTTGGAGTAATAATGACCTTTGCTAACAATTTCAGAAATTACATCTGGGGTTGTATTCTAATATATTTAAATTGAACATTTAGTTCAGTTCTATTTTCTGTGCTGAAAATCAATAACATGGATCAATGCTGGGGTCAGTGGGCTGGACACCTATCAGAAGTAGTGAGGCGGAGGGCAAGGTCACACAATCTCATCCAGTGATTGCCATATGTAGGCCAGTGTACCTCCTTCCACAAGACCAGTGCCTGGTTGTAAACCTATAGCTCGAATAGGATAAGAAATGAAATGTCTGTCATGGTTTCTTATGAGCCACATGACAAACCACATGTAGCAGAAAGGAAAAATTGTTTTTAAAAATTGGTCCCTCCAGGGCCTGCCAAAGGCCTGATTGGCTGGAAGGTCCAGTCTTCTTGAGATTTCAAGGACAGCTAAAAGATTCCTTTGCATAGCTCCCATGCAAAGCTCTTTCATACACAATTCTGGGGTTTGTAGTTTTACAAGGTGTCACAGCCTTCTCTGCCAAAGTGTACTGGTGTATCATCAAACTACAAACCCAGGATGCCATAAGGAGCTATGCAAAGAAAATCCAGTTTTGGCCTGGATTATCCCTGTACTGTAGTATGTGGCCCTGTTTACACAGGCAAGAAAATATGGGATTAATCCACATTTTCCTGCCTGTGTAGAAAAGGCCTTAATGTCATTTTCAACCTGGGGAGATCCTGAGGCAAAACTATGACAATTGTCCTGGCCAGATTTCTTCAGAGGGAGGTTTGCCTTTGCCTAGGCTTTTCCTGAGGCTGAAAGAGCGTGTCTTACCCCAAGATTATCCTTCTTTCCCTTGCTTATTAAACCTTTTTTTAAAAAAGGATTCGAAAGATTAGAGATTCATGAGATTCGTGGATTCCCAGAACCTTCCAGGGTTTTGGATCAAGATTCAGAAAATTCTGGATTCATCCCATCCCTAGTATTCCACATGGGATTTGACCAAAGCAGAATAGAGTGGTACTATTACTTCCTTTGACGCAGACACTATACTCCTATTGATGCAGCCTAGAATTGCCTTTTCTAGCTGTCATATCACACTGTTGACTCATGTTCAGCTTGTGCTCTACTAAGACTCCTAGATCTCTTTCAGTGTACTGTGGTCAAGCCAAGTGTTACCCATCTTATATCTGTGCACTTCATTTTTTTTTCTGCCCAAGTAGAGTACCTTACCTTCCTATGTTCTGTTGAAATTCTTTTTGTTAGTTTTGTCCCAGCTCTTTAATCTGTTAAGGTCATTTTGTATTTTGGTTCTGTCTTCTGGGGAATTAACTCCTCCTCCTAGTTTGGTGTCATCTGCAAATTTGATAAGAATGCCCTCTGTTCCCTCATCAAAATCAAGACGTTGAATACCACTGGGCCCAGGATGAAAGGGAGCCATTGATGAGCACCCTTTGGGTTCTGTCAGTCAACCAGTTTCAAATCTACTGACAGTAGCATTGTCTAGCTCACATTTTACTAGCTTCTTGCAAGAATATCATAGGGGACTTTGTTAAAGCCTTTACTGAAGTCAAGATATGCTATATTCACAGCATTTCTTCATCTACCAAGCTTGTAACTGTATAAATGAGGAGAGAGAAGGGAGGGGGAGAGACAGACAGAGATAGAGAGGGAGGGAGGGAGAGAAGATTAGTCTGGCATGACTTTTTTTCTTTTTTTGAGAAACCCATGTTCCTTTTAGTGATCATAGTTATTCTTGTTTGTTGTCAAGTTGACCAATTGATGGTGACTCACTGAATTTGAGAACTCCAAGAGCCCTGGCCATCGAATGCCCTGCTCAAGTCTTGCAAACTCAGGTCTGTGGCTTCCTTGATGGAATAAGGAAGACCTGTAGTACAGTCTCCCTCTTTTTTCCCCTACTGCCTTCCTCTTTATGAAGCGTTATTGTCTTTTCCAGTGAGTCATGTTGTTTCATGATATGTCCATGATATGTCACTGTTGGTAGAAGTGAGAAAATATGGGGGTGGAAAGAGAAGAGGTGGAAAGATTGCTAAGAGCTACATCTCAGAGAGGTTAGCACAGATCAGTATGAGACAGGGAGATTTTTGGGTCACTGAAAACTATTTAAACCTATCCCTGCAGCTCTGTCTAGAACATCTTTAACTCTTTACATGCTGTGTATTGTTGCATTTCCAGCAGCAGGGATAGGCAATACATGGCTCAGGGTTTCATGGAACTCCCTGGAGGCCAATAATTTTTGTTCCCATAGTCTTACAATTTACTGCCATCAACAAAATGTTCTGCTAAGAACCTCCATTCCTTAAACCAGTGGTTCTCAACCTGTGGGTCCCCAGACCATAATGGCTGGGGCTTCTGGGAGCTGAAGTTCACAAACATCTGGGGACCCACAGGTTGAGAACCACTGCCTTAAACCATCTTCTTCCCTTATTTTCTGGAAAGGAAAGAAATGTACTGCCATACATACTGTCAGGGCTCTGTTGTGCAAGAGGGTAACCTGGAATCCTCCTGAACCTTAGAGAGATGCCACAATTGCTGCCAAATCCCATTCCAGATTAGGGTTCGTGATGGCAGCATTGAGACTAGTTGGCTGAATATTGTTGACTAGCTTTGGATATATTGTGCTTGTGTGTCCCAGAGGCAATGCTTAATGTCAGATCTTCTCAGAGATCTATCGTCTAATTAAGCTGGGTTCTTTTCCTGAAAAATCAAAGGCAATCTAAGCATCTTTTTTTCAAATACATATTTAATGTTACATTATTGGCCGAACTCTAAACTACATTCAGTACATGGCATTCAGCTCAGTCTCTCTCTTTTTTTGAATTTAAGTACTAGTTGAGGCTTTTGAATGTTTTTCATTAGCCTCCACACATGCATGGGGAAGGGAGTTAGAAGTGGCTGATGGGAAAAGGCTTGAACCTCCCCTAACCCTGTATGTGGTTCTGATACAGATCAGGAAGACTTGCAGATTTATTTGTAAATTTTTTTAAAAAATAGAGATTGAGTTGCATACTATGGTTTGTACTAGAGAGGACATATTAAACCAATGGGCTTTACCTATGTGTTGACTCACCATGGAACAATGGATTCAGTGGGTTTACTCCAGTTCAGACTAACCAATAGGACTCTGGCCTCATGTATTTAATAAGGTGTAGTTTAGCCCACAGTTATTCCCATAGCTGGGCTATATTCTAATATTTTGCTCATTGATGGAAGGCCATGGTGAATCTCTGTCCATTGTCTTCAGGAGGAACTTGAATCCAGTTTCAAATTAACTAAGAAATATGTTTTTCACCAAGATGAAATAAAGTTCCTGTCAGTCACTTCCTGAATAGAAGGCAAGAGCAAGATGATGCTGAACAGCCTCTGAACTTAAGGGATGGAATAACTTAAGAGTTGTAGGAATACAGGGGAAGAACATTTGAGTGCATTATTTTAAAAATGCTGTAGGCTACTTACAAGAGAGACAATGTGGTGGTTTGAGCATTGGACTATGACCCTAGAGGCCATGGTTCAATTCCCTGCTTGGCTATGAAAGCCCACTGGTTGACCTTGGGCACATCACATGCTCTCAGCCCTAGAACCACATGATAGGTTCACCATAATTTGGAAACAACTTGAAGGCACACAACAGCAACAACAATGCTACTTAAACCTCTGGGAGCCATTTCTGTGGGTGAAATACAGTTCACCCTTCACATTCGTTGGTTTCACTTTTGTGAATTTGATTATTCGTGACTTTCCACCTCCCTGCCCCCCCACCAAGATTTCACCTCTCCCAGATTGTCAGAGCAGGCAAATACAGATTGGTATTAAAGATGCCAGCAGTAGCCATTGCAATCCAGCACCTTTCTGTTCTTCTGCTGCCCAGTCTCCCCATTCTCTCCACTCCTTGGAAAAGCCATGAAGCCCACTTCACTTCACAACTCTGCTTGTTCTAAACCCTCTGAGGAAGCAATCTCAGACCTGCATGAAAAGGTTACCTAAGAGCCATTGCAATTCAAACCCCCTCTCCAAGTTTCTCTGCCCCAATTCCTTCCCCTTCCCTTATCAGACCACTTAACATTTTCCCATGGGCTTGCTGTATCTCCTGCATGCCTTTTCTCAACCTCCAAGCAGACTTTGATACAGGTTTGCTTCAGCAATAACTTACTTCTTGTCACTTTTCCATAAAAGCCCTATCACCACCTTGTACAGTACTCTGAAGATTGTTCTTCTGTGGACAGTTTCTCCTATGTCAGCTGCAGGTGTCTCCAGTTCCTTCAGAGTTACCCCTGCCCCCTTGAGTGCCTTCTGTGCCTAAAACTCTTCTTACACAGTCACTGAGTTTTGTTGGATGTTTTCCCTCCCTAGGTATTTGAACTATGTTCTTTCTATTTTATAATAACGGGTTTAACAGGGCTCTTGAGGATGTTCACACTTTAGGATTATTTAATAAACCAACCCTGATTAGTGCTTCTATACAACCTTGCCATGGATTCTGTTTGTTTAGATATGATCTCCAACAAACTTTGAGTCCTCTAATCTGAGAAGACATGCCACTGGAATTGCCCCAAAGTAGACTCCATTCAACTATTCAGGTAATATCTGGAGGCAGTGGGTAGCACCAGAGTGTTTCTAGGCATGTCATAACAAAGGAGGTGAAAACCTATGCAAACAACAAGTAGAGGTGTGGTTTTGCTTACTTAGCCTTTGTACCACAGCAACAATATTTTACATCTTACAGTGTTGATTATCTTGTGTCCACATGGCAACAATGCCATTAAATCCACCTCAATTCCAGATGATAACACAGCAAATCCAGAGAAGTCAGAGGGGATGAACACTTCCCCAAGGCACTGTAACCAACGACTATTTAAAATACATTTCATTAGAATAGCAAATTTCAACTGCCCCAACAACAACCATGCCAGAGACTTCTGTTTTTCAGATTACCATGGGGGTGGCACAAAACCACATGTTCTATTAAATATGTATTCATCAGCCACATCAAAGGATCTTTGAATTTAATTTTAGGCAATGGGGCTGTGGCACAGGGGGAAGGGAGGTTTAACCCTTCCCTCTGTAGCAACAATCTGGCCAAAAATCCTCCCTTGCCCCAGGCAAATGTGAGTAGATTTTTTTAATTTATTTTTTTTGTGGTGGAGGAGGAGCTTTAACAGACTCTAGAAGCTTGAAAATCTTAATGACTATAGTTGAAAGGACCATTCTTTAGACAAAATGTTCCTTTCCTAATTTCCCATTTCAGATTCTCTATGATTGAGGAAATCGGTTGGATTTAATAGCACTTGCAACACAAAGAATTTTCATGAATTCCTTTTGACATCTGAATACTTCTTTATAGCCATCAGCAATTCTACAGGAGTTATGCTCCCCCCAAAATGCAGGTTTGCAGTTTGGGGGTACACCTGGATTCACCTCTGAGCCTGGAGGCCCAGGTTTCAGCATTAACCAGGCGTGCTTTCACACAGTTAAAGCTAGCGTGTCAACTGTATCTGTTCCTGGAGAAGTTGGATCTCGTCACAGTGGTACATACCTTGGGTACACCTCGTTTGGAGTACTGTACTATTCTCTACATGGAGCTGCCTTTGAAAAGTGCTCAGAAACTTCAGCTGGCCGAAAGAGCTGCAGCCATGTTGTTAACTGGGGCTAGCTACAGGGAGCTCACAGTTGTCTTGTTGCAACGGCTCCACTTGCTTCTGGTTTTGACCTATAAAGCCCTATGTGGGTTGGGTCAAAGATATTTGAAGGACTATTATTTCTTTATGGGCCCATTATAGCTCTAAGATCTGAAGAGGCCCTTCTCTCTGTTCCATCAGCTGGTGAGAACGAGGGAGAGGGCCTTCTTGGTAGCTGCTTCAGGACTTTGGAACTCCCTCCCTAGAGATGCCAGGATGGCCCCATCCTTGCTGTCTTTCCATCAGTAAGTCAAAACATTTTTGTACCATCAGGGTTTTACAAACTGACTAGGGTGAGCTTTAAATGCTGTGCAGTGCTGTTTTTAAGTTTTGTATATAGTCTTTTAATGAATTGTAATATTTTTAATATTTAATATTTTAACATTGTTTAATTGCTTTTAAAATCATAGACTTATACTTTTATTAATGCTTTTTATTGTTTTTAACTTGTATTGTTTCTAATATGTTGTTAGCCACTTTGAGTTTGGGTGAAAGGAGGGATGTAAATGAATAAAATAATTTTAAAAATGGGAGTTTCAGTCAAACATTTTAAAACTGAGTTTCTGTCCTCCCCTTTTGAATCAGATAACCAGAACTTTTTTTTGTGGGGGGTGGGAGGTGGTCTGGAGTGTTTAGAAAAAATGTATGAATCAAACAGCAAGGGCTCATGTAACAGTGTCTGGGAACTGCACATAAGAAGCCTCCTGTACCAGAAATAGCTAGCTTTCTGTATACCTTGAGTGTGAAACACCATTTGCTAGCTTGTCTCAGCCACACAACTTGGGCCAGCCCTGTTTGTGGGACTCACTACAGACATTATAATGAATATGTGAGGCCTGCTGGAAGGACCCTGTGCCATTGTAAAATACAACAAAATCCAAAATTGGATTTTCCATTGAATGTTTAATTACAATTCAGTTTCAACTTCTTAGAGATGAATGACACATTGTACCTATCAGCTAGATTGTTTATCTTTTCCGATGTCGATCTGTATTCATTATTAGTATTATTATTGTTATTTTCATCTTTCATGTTCTGTTCTTAATATAATTTTACATATAAGAAAATAATAAAGGTTATATATTAAAAAAACCAAAATTGACAAAACAATGATATCTTTATTGGGCCAACTTAAAAAAACCCACAAAATATATCGTGCAAGCTTTTGAAGCTTCACTGGTTTCTTTATCAGGCAAAGATGTTAAAAACCATGCAGGAGAAGAAAAGTCAAGAAGTTAGAGTAACAGGCTTACATTTTGTCTCAGATGTTACTTCTGTTCACAGTCAAGATGGTCTAGAGCGATCTCAATGGAGGCAGAAGCCACATCCCTTCTTGGCCATGTGGGGACTGGGGACAATCAACTGTAAAACACAAGCAATAAAATTTCAGATCCATTAGCAGCAGCAAAGTAACTTCCACTGAGATTCAAGCTATGTCCTATGTGAGGCTGACTGCCATTCCATGCCTGGTGGAAAGTAGGGGGAAGCAGAATCAGAGAAGCTCTGGCTGTGTCCATGTAGCCAGATGCAAAATGATTAGTAAGAATTACATTTGGCTTTGCTCACTTCTCTTTGACCCCTGCCTGTTGCCCTTAACCCTGCTTGGTGCTGCAGTGTAGCCCCCGTGACCCTTCCCAAATTGGGTCCCACCACCACCAAGATCCCCATGCCAGTATTACGGTTCAATGAGGATGTCTAAAGAAAAGTTTACTCAGTTTAATCAGACAGAGATATTGATCATGTGGTTAGACTGTCCATTTAAAAGCTTGTGCTTTGAGTGTATGTGTGACAGTGCATGACACATAAAACCTGCTCAACAGCAGAATTAGTTGATGCTGAGCCTTTGAGATCTGTTGGATTGGCAACAGGCATAAACAAACACATTACTATTCTACTTGGAGAGGCATTAATGCAGATCAGACATTCAAAGCAATTTCTGGAAAGAAGACTAAAGCGTGAGATGCAAATAGAATTAACAATTGGATGACATGGTCAGGGAAAGCACACAATTACTCCACTACAAATAAGCTTAGACTTTTAGACATGTGAGGTTTATGACTCAGAAGGGATTGGCAAATGTAAGAGAGCATAATGAGTACTGGCGAATTGCAAAACAACCAAAATGATGCAAGAAAATTTTCAAAGCACCATTGTTAAATGTAGTTGGTGTCAGGGGAAAGGCAATGGAGGTTAGGTGGGTACTTGTTCATTGCAGAGTACCTACAGCAGTTTCCACTTTGATTGTAACATGAAGTTACAGCCTCTGTGAGAAAAATGAGCAGGCTTAAATATACATGCAAATATAAATGAGCAGGGTTAAGTATGTATGTTCATAAAAACTGGAAACAGTGGACGAACCCAGATAAGCTGAGATGTCTTAAATCACCCAGCCTCAGGGGCTGATTCAACACTTAGGGCCTTACTACATTATACTATTAATAGTGCTATTATTCCGCTTTCAACATCCTTGAAATTCTGGGGCTTGTAATTTACTGAGGCCAAAGAGCTCTCTGGCTGAGAATTCTAAATGCCCCTCCCTTCCCTAAACTTCAAACTCTAGGGCCCTTTTTGCACAGCATTTGCCATGCAAAAGGGCGCCTGAAGCATCACGCAATTGTGAGGAGTGATCTGCATGATGCACTCACAATCGCATGATGCTCCAGGATCTGGCAGGCGCCGCTCACACACTTTTTCATTTTTGGCTTTCAGCCGAAAATGGTGCGCAATCGTGCATTGCTCCAGGGCCCTGTGTGCACTTGCCATGTGTGCAGAGCCTCCAGAGTCGCGGCAGTTGCACTTCCTGCCCCAGCGCAGACTGGGAAACTCCCAGGCTGTGCTGTGGAAGGAAGAGGCGGGGCTCTTGCGCTGCCTGCTTGGGAGCAGGCAGCTCGTGCAGAGCTGAAGCAGCGCGGACGCAAGAACCTCTCTCTGGAGGCTGCTTGTGCGATCTCCGCACCCCAGCACCAAAAAAAGGTAAGGTGCGGAAAAGGCATAGGATTCCAGAGGATGTTGAAAGTGAAATAATAGCACTATAAAAGTGTAGTGCAGAAATGGCTTATTCAAGTCAATATCTCTCATCATCATTTGTTGCTTTGTCATTCACATCTAGTCAAAGCATGTAGCAGAAAGAGGTAGGTAGGCAATG
The DNA here is from genome assembly GCA_948472985.1 of Iguana delicatissima. Classification (NCBI taxonomy): domain Eukaryota; kingdom Metazoa; phylum Chordata; class Lepidosauria; order Squamata; family Iguanidae; genus Iguana; species Iguana delicatissima. The sequence goes on along the minus strand of CAOKZL010000920.1, from coordinate 697,846 downwards.
GCTGAATAGGCTGAACTATGTTCAACTGGAAGCACTGGGAGAAAAGAACATTTGTGAATGCTTTCCAGCCTACAAAGACAAGCATGAAAACAACACAGGAAAGGATGTAGCGAGCTAGATGCCCCCCCCTCACAATTGTTCATGTTTTGTTTCATTTTGTTGTTGGAAGGCGATTTTGACACATTTTGTGTTACTTTTCAAAGAGGACAGCAGTTTGTATACAGTTCACATATGCTGGTCTATAAGTATAGATGCACAGTTAGAAACAGTTAATAAAAACTAAAACAGTAGTTGGATGTTTTAATCTTTTTAAAATGAGATTCCATCTTGGGAGAAAGGTGGGATATAAAGGAAACAAACAAACAAACAAACAAGATGGACATGTGAATGTCATAACAGACAGTCATTTACTGATCTGACCAGAGTTTGAGAAAGCTAGTTTTTAAAAGTACAGTTCCCAGATTCCCCCAACCAGCATAGCCACTGGCCATGTGGTGACGAGATTATTCTAGAAGTCGTCCAACAAAGAACATTTCCAAGCTCTGGCTCTGACCGTCTAAACTTGAGTCACTGGGCCTGAAAAGCTGGTCCATGGCAGATTAGATCAAGTCCCCCTTGCTCCAGAACCAGATCCACCAATTGGATCCCTGCTTTTTGTTTGCTCCACCCTGACTGCATGAGATCCTATCCTATCTTGGCTCTGCACTTGATCACCAGGTTTCTTCCTCTACTCTGGCATTATCCCTGCAACCACTTAATGTACCAGTATTTTGAAATGAAAAATTGGAAATCCATGTCCATCAACATCTGGAAGGCCATGAAATTTCCATCCTGCTGTAAGGACGGGGGACAGTTCCTTGTGGGACGGACTGTCCTATTCAGGGCTGGCATCCTGTTAATAAGTTATAGTGTCCTAAATCTGCCTTACAACATCTCAATTCACATCATCTGTGGGGACCTCCAAAGGACTCCTGCAAGTTCCTGCTGGACATAACTCTGCTCATCCCCTTTCTCTCCAATCATATAGAAATGGCTTTGTTAGAAGGTGGGGCTGCACGGATTACAAGGTAAACTTGGTGGAGAGCTACCTCACCTCCAACTGTCCCAATTTGGCAGGGACAGTCCTGATTAATCCTCTGTCATCCCACTTTTTTTAGATGTTTTAAAAATGTCCCAGTTTCTATTCCCACTTCCTTCATTTGTCTTTAACTTACTTCAGTTGCTGCAATTTGAGTTCAGAGTGCAAACTGTGTTTCTACTCCATTAACTCAGTGGGGGGGGGAGAAAAAGGGGTTGAACCTGACCTTCCGAGCAGACATAGGCAAAAGCAAACTGCAGCATGCTTTCCTAGCTTGACTGTTCTTCCTCATTAGTAATGTTTTGTTCATTTTTTAATATGTCTTTTTGATGAGTTAATAAAAATATTTTTTAAAAAAGTAACATTTTCTATCTTGACTACACTCTGTTGTTGCCTAGTCATACATGTCCTGGATTTTATGTGTAAAATGTTGCAGGGTATAGAAATCCCTATTGCAGCTATAGTCACATCCAAACAGTTAAGTGAGGCCTAGCACTGAACTGGGATATGAATGCAAACACACTTCCAGATGTGCATGCAGCAGCTTGCATCTGCATGCAGACTTCCTGTGCTAGATTCAGGGCACATATCTCTCCTAGCTTAATTTCTTTTATCTGTATTTCACATACTTTACATTAACTTGAACATCCTTTTTTCTTAGTTATCTTTGTATAGTGTCTCAACGAGACTCTGCTGGCATTTCCAGGTGCTACAAATTGTTGCAATGAGTTTTAGGGTAAGTTCAGTTATTAATTTTGTTAGTGTCCATATCAGCGGAAATAGCAGATAGTTATGCCTACTTCTGAGCCAGCATAGTGTAGTGGTTTGATTGTTTGACTATGGACTCTGGAGACCAGAGTTTGATTCCCTGTTTGGCCATGGAAACCCACTGGGTGATTTTTGGCATATCAGACACTCTCAGCTCCAGAAAACCCCAAAATAGATTCACCTTAGGGTCACCATAAGTTGGAAATGACTTGAAGGCATACAACAACAACACCTGTTTTTGTCAGTTTCCACCCCATGGAGAACTTGAAGCCTGAAAACTGTACAGCAAATCCCATGCTGCAAGTGCTAAGCAATGTAGTTTTCGTTTCTTGAATCAATGTTCTTACCCCACCACCAACTTTAGAGGGCAAGGTGTAATGTTTTAGTCATGAAGCGCACTATTCGTGTCTTCCTGCTATCTGTCCTCTTTCTCCTTCTCTTCCCACTATTCCATTGCAACATTCCATATTTGTTGTTATTAACCATAAAGTCAGCTTAGATTTAGAGCAGGGGTGAACACCTCTTGGAGACCAGGGGCGGGAGTTCATTAGCAGCCCAGGAAATATTGGACAGCCATGCGCACCCCTACCAAAATATCAGTTTTTGCCTCTAAATGCTCCCAAACACGCTGTCTTTTCCCCCCAAAATGATTAATAATGTCATAATTTATGGTTTTAAATGTTATTTGTTATGCGTTTTATATATAACAATCAGTTTACAGACAGTACTCACTAGTGTGGAACAGATTTGTTGCTGGAGGAGAATTATACATTTGGAACTTTATCCAGCTCACTGGAAATATTCTACAAAATGAGCTGCTGAGAACACCATATGGGAGAAAGGTAAAATTGTAACAAGAAATTGTTATTGCTAAAATTGAGCATGGTAGAATCTGTCATTTACAATTTAGGGATTTTGATTTCTATCATTATTTCTATTAATAATAAAATAGCTGAGATAATCATACTGGTCCACGTGGGGGAAAAGCTACAGTTGGCTAACACCACAAAAGTATGCAAAATTTTGAGTTCTCCAGAACCTAAGGTTAGGTGGTACAGAACAGCAGGCTTGGGGGAAGAAACTAAGGAAAACTTGCCACAAGTTAGGTCAGGTGTTATGATCATGAAGTCTGCAGTTAGATCCAGACTCAAGATGGGAGACGGAAGACTGAATGAGGCATGCAGATATCATGTTACACATTAGCAATGCATATTGGGATAGGGAACTAATGTTTGGCTTCCATTTCTCAAAAGTAAAATACTGGCTGAAACTTAGAAATCTGTCTGTTCTTCTCTTGAAGGTGTGGAGCCATTCTTGTCATGTTTTTTGCTCCCTCCTTTGGCCATTTTAGGCCCAGCAGAGGCCCTTTTTAGACTCTCCTGTCTTAAAGTCACTTCCTGCTTTAGAAAAATGCTTGTCCTGGGCCTAAAATGAGCCAAGAAGCAAAAACATGGCAACAATGTCTCCATGCCTCTAAAAGGCATTGGGAGCATTTGGGGGAAAATTTTGATCCCTGGAGGCTCCAGGAGTCATAAAAATGGCCTGGAGGGCCACATGCAGCTGGTAGGCCACACTTTGCCCACCCACGATTTAGGGTGACCCATGAATGAGAGACTTCTAAGTACCCTTGTGATCAAGTCTTGCAAATTCAGCATGTGGCTTCTTTGTAATATCTTCCTACTGCCTTCCTCTTTAATGTACATTCTTGTATTTTCCAGTGAGCTATGTTATCTCACAATAGGTCCAAAATTTGATAGCCTCAGTTTAATCACCTTGGCTTTTAGAGATTGGTTGGCTTGATTTGTTGTAGGAGACATTCATTTTTATTTTTATTTTGTGAGGTGCAGTCTGTGATATCCACAGAAGTCTCCCAGCACCACATTTCATATCAGTTGATCTAAATGCCCTTCCATAGAAGGAAGGATTCTGTTCATGTCCTTCTGCTCAACTTGGGTAGGATCCATTGCACTCATACCAAACCTCACTGCATTCATTCAGATCTTCAGACTCCTTGTGTGGCATTTTCTGGAAACTGCCACAGTCAACTGGAACAAGGAAGTTCAGTCCTGACAGCTCATACACCTAAATCAGGATTCAAACTAATCAGTTTGCCACTCATGATTTTCCTTAAAGAAGGAGGGGAAAAAGCCTGCTATAGATAACCCTTCCTAATATGCTATTTCCCCGCAGGTCTTCTTGCATTCAATCATATACACATTTTTTTTCACAAGAGACACTTGAGAATGCAGCCCTAGGCATGTCTGCTGAGAAGTAAGCTGTTCTGAATTCAGCAGGACCTCCTCTCAGGTAAGTGAGCTGAGGATTCCAACGTGAGGTCTTAAGAAATGAACTGATCAACTTCTGAGGCCTGATCCCAAAAGGTTCTGAATACAGCGTGTGTTTTCATGCAGACTATTTATAACTTAGGGTCTTTCCACACTACACTGTTACAGTGCTATTATTCCACTTTCAACATCCTATGGAATGATGGGGTTTGCAGTTTAAGGAGGGGCATTTAGAATTCTCAGCAAGATAGCTCTTTGGCCTCAGGAAGCTACAAACTCCAGAATTCCACAGGATATTGAAAGTGGAATAATAGCACTATAACAGCGTAGGGCGGAAAGGTCCTTAGTTTCACCTGACACATGGCAATGCCCTTTGAGTTTCTCCTATTCATTTAGGAAGGGAAGGGTGTGGCCCTGTCATTAGACAAAGCGAAGCAATCACCTCAAGAGGCTTATGGGGTGAGGCACCAGGGCTATTTCCCTTTCTGTGATTTCTGAATCTCCTACCCATTCCCATCTGTTTGACAATAAAAATGAGTATGACGCATATCTTGCCCACAGCCCTCTACACTAGCCTGTTGCTGTGACTTCACAAGCTCTTTAGGCAGATTTGACTGACAGTCCACGGAGGGGAGAAGGGCCACCACCTTATACTTTTGCCTCAGGCAATAGAATGTCTTGGGCTGGTGCTGGCTTTTGTTTCTAGGTCAGCCATAGACAAAGCTGTTTGAAAGCACTGCCTCTGATTCAGCCCTAAATAGAAGGGATGATGTGCAGGTGGCAGAGGCCTCAGGCCAGTGAATGATTGGCATTCAGCTGATGCCTCAGGATTCCTAAAGCTGTGTTAGCAAGGGTTTGATCAGTGCATGCAGCTCACAAGATCAGCACACCCTCCAGCGTTCTAACTGGCAGGGACAGTCCCAATTAATCTTCTCTTGTCCCACTTTTTCAGCTCCTTTTAAAATGCCCCAGTTTCTCTTTCCTTCTCCTGCTTTCCTCTTTGTCTTCAGTTTAATGCAACTGCTATAATCTGAGTTCACGCTTCAATAGTAGTTAGTGCTCAGCTCAGCAGGGGGAAGAAGAGGGGAGGTGATGGAATCTTGCCTTTCCCAGTTGGCTCAGGCAAAGGCAAACTACTGCAGTCTCTCTTAGTTTCTTCCTAACTCTAGCTGTTTGGCCACATTCTGATGTTACTGGGGCACATATGTCCCAGTTTTCATCTGTGAAATGTTGCAGGGTATGAGTCAGAACCTGGAAAAAAGTCCTTTTTGTTTTTAGACTGGAAGTTTCAGAACCCCTCCAGTTAGCATTGCCAGTGGCCATGCAGGACATTCTAGGAACTGTAGTCCAAAAAAAGAAACTTTTCTAAGTTCAGCAGGGACCACTGAGAGGCAGGGTAAACGCTGTGAACATTTTCTGGCAAAATAGGACACAAAACAGATATTGTGCATAAAGCAGATATTGTCCATAAAGTCTCTGTTTTTAGAATCTGAATCACAAAGGAGTTCTAAGGCGTTACATTTCTTCTAAGGTGCTAAAATATAATATGTTCTAGAACATGACCCTGGTTTCCACAAATCTTTCACTCTCCACTCTACTCCACCAAGTGGACAGATTGCGAGTATGTATTAAATGCGTTGGAAATGAAAGTAATGCAGCACAAAAATAGCATAACCACAAAAATATGCATTCTGGGCAGAGTGAGAGATTTTCTTTAAAATACTTATTTCAGAAACACATTGTTAAACTGTAACTCTATACAGTATGTGAGAAAGTTAACAATTTGGCTTAGTCTTATTATGAATTTCCAGTATCCAAGGAGTTTATTACAGAGATATACCACTTTTCTACCAAGAAGTAGAAAATGACATAGATAGTTCTCTACATGTGATCTTCACTACAGTTCTGTGAGGTTGGTCAGGCTATGATATAGTGACCAGTCCAAGGTTATCACAGAGCTTAGGGCCACCAATGGTTACTAGTCAGGATCTCTATATATCTTCGCCATTATTACATACAGTCTACCTTTGTAAGTCTGTTTCTGGGGAGAGTGAGATGAAAGATGCTCTTGCAGTGATGTCCACCTTCCCAAAGAGAGCTTGTTGGCCTCCTGTGAGAAAAATGTTTGGTCCTTGCTGTTCTTATGTTCTAGTGACCCTCAGAGCTACATAAAGATTTGAATCCAGTTCTCTTCCACTCTAGTGCAACATTCTAGATACTCCAGGATCTTTTGAGCTAAAAAGGAAGGGCGTGAACACATTACCTAGGCTGGAATCCTATTCTTAAACCCAAATAAAGTAGACCTGCTGAATCAACAGAATATGCCTACTTGTTGAATCATCCATTCCATGGATCTGGTCTCCTTGGATTTAACCAATAGGATTCAGGTCATAAACATAAAATTACATAGATAGATAGATAGATAGATAGATAATGTTCTGGTGAGACTTTTGTTGTGAAAGCGCAGCTTTCCTCATTCATGGTGTTTCTCTGGGCATATAAATGACAATGTCTTCCCTTTGCCTTCCTTCCTTGTTCTCTCACCAGTTCTTTGTCTTTTTTCTTGCCACAAAACATCAGCCAAGAAGGGAGACAGAATAGCTCTGCAACGCCTTTTTAAAGGTAACACTAGCAAAAGACCTCCATCTGAAAGTACCCTTTGAACAGCCAATTACAGACCTCTTTTGCATCTGTTTCATTTGTCAGATGTTGGAAGATATATTTGGTATGATTCTCCTCCCCAGCACCCCCGCTCCAGTTTTGTTCTGTTTGTAAGCAGGCCTGTAGATACTGTAGATATAAAAAAATAAGATTTCAAGACAAGCATGTATTTTCTCCTTTACCATGCTTATAATTTGATTTCTTTGTTTTCAGACTCTGCCCTCTGCTGTTGATATGACAAAAGTACACAGTCTTTGTAATTACCAGCATATTAAATTCTTTGCCAGGACAATGGATTCCTCTAGGATACCAGATCAGAATGGCACCAGCAATAATATGGGTCCATCCTTAGAAGAATTTTGCTCACATTTTATTGCAGGATAATCTTGCTACAATCTACTGGTCTGTCTACTACATTATCATAATCATTCACTGTCACATGATACAAGAAGGAAACTTACAAGTGAGGATTTGTTCTGTTTTCCTTGTCAATCCAGCTTGAACTGTTAGGAAACAGAAGTTTAGAATGATGTTTGAGTGAAGTCTCCAATGAGGCAAAAACATAAATGAGAAGCCTTTCATTTTTTTGGATAATACCTATTTTGTAGGCTGGTGTATGTTGCATTTTATCAGCTCCAAATAATATAAGGCATATAAGATATTACAGTATGAGTAAGTATAGTAATGAACTTCCCACACAGGGAAAATTCATAATCTTCATTTGTATTAATAGGTAATCCTAACAAAGGATATAGAATGGAGATGTTTCCTTCAGCTAAAAAAGTCCCATGCACACAATTAGTTTCTAATGTTTCTTAACCAGAGGATTTTAGGATGATATAAAAAAGTGTAAATAAAATGAATCACATGAACATATGAAAACAACTATAATTTAAAAATGACAAATAATCATAACAAAATAGAACAAAGCAGTGGCCAGATAGTGGCATGGGGGGATCTGTCTTCTGCCCTATGAGCATTAATCTCTGGGATGCTGCGGATCCTCATTTGGTCCTAAGATCTCCATGGAAGCCACACAGTTCAGTGGCTCCAATATGAGGGAGAGGAGCTGAAGTTGGGTCCCATAAGCAGGCTGATTATACTAGTTCAATTTATCCCTGTCTTCAGAGTTATATGGACACTGCACATGCTAGACCATCATCTGGATGTTACAATGGAGTAGACGAGAACTGATAAACTGACATCAAATCCTGAAAAAATGAAGGCCTTATGTCTGGACATTGGGTAAGTCACCTGCTCTGGCTTATGTTGCACTCGTTTTGAAGGAGCAAGAATTTATGTTGGAAGTACTAGATTTGTCTCTCTCTTCTGGACTGCAAGTTAGCCTCTGTGTCTTGGACTGCTTTTGGCCAATGCACTATGGCCAGCTATGCACAAACTGTTTTTGGACAGGGAAAACATAACCACAGTAGTTCAGACTAGGCATGATTCAGGAAGATCAGCAAAAGCTGGTCACTAATATCTTAAGCTAGTCATAACTAAGGCCCTTTCCGCAACTCACCTTTTTGTGGAGCTGGGGTGCAGGAATTGCGCAAGCAGCCTCTAGCGAGAGGTTTTCGCGTCCTGGTTCCTTCAGCTCTGTAGCTGCTGCCTGCTTGCATGAGAGCCCCTCCTCTTCCTTCCGCAGTGCAGCCTGGGAGTTTCCCAGGCTGCGCTGGGGCAGGAAGCACGAGGGCCGCAGCTCCTCATGCATGGCAAGTGCACACGGGGCCTTGGAGTGATGTGCAATCACGCACCATTTTTGACTCATAGCTGAAAATGAAAAAGTGCGCGATTGGTGCCTGCCAGACCCTGGAACGTCGTGCGATTGCGATTGCGTTGTGTGGACCGTTCCTCGCAGTCGCGTGACACTCGAGGGGCCCTTTCGCATGGCAAATGCCATGTGAAAAGGGCCTAAGTCCTGTCCTGTTGCTTTCAATCATAGAATCATAGAAATATAGAGTTGGAAGAGACCACAAGGGTCATCCAGTCCAACCCCCTGCCATGCAGGAAAACCCTCAAAGCACTCCCGACAAGTGGCCATCCAGCCTCCGCTTAAAAACCTCCAACGAAGGAGACTCCACCACACTCTGTGGCAGCACATTCCACTGCCGGACAGCCCTGACCGTCAGGAAATTCCTCCTGAAGTTCAGGCGGAATCTCCCCTCCTGCAGCTTGCATCCATTGCTCCTTGTCAGATTTAGCTACGGTTAACTTTTGGTAGATTATCAATTTACCAGTAAACTTTGCAAAGGAATTAAGGAAGACTAAGACAAAAGGTGAAGATTAAATGCATGAAGATATAAACATTAATGTCTGATGATTCAATAAATTAGAACAGTAATAATAATTCCAGAAAGCATTCTAAGTGTAGCTTTTTCTAATATGTATGATTGATTCTTCCAGAACTTGAGAAAGTAATTTTTTTTAATACAGTTCCCATGAGCCTTCAGCCAGCATGGCCACTGGCTATGTTCTCTAAAGGCTTCTGGAAGTTAATATCCCAAAAGGCAACTTCTTCAGACTTTGGTTCCTATGTTCTCATTTTTAATTTCCTTATCTTTTATCTTTAACCTTAACTTTAACCTTCCATGTGTATGCAAAATGTAAGAGACTGAAATAGTTAATCTTTTCAGTATCATGAAAAACGTAACATAAATTTTCATGTAGATGTAGATAAAGAAAAACAAGGCATTTTCAAACATAATGTGTAAACATCAAGTGCCCAGGGCCTCAGCATCTAATAAACCAGGCATGTTCAGGTATTACACGAAATCAGCACATCTCTGATTAAGGCAAAGAGAAAGGGCCAGAAACTTATTGCCTTCAGCATCCAGGTGTGTCAATGCATCCAAGCATCTGCCTATCCTGGAGTGTAAACGTCTGTGGATAAAGGTCATACACTAAATTTTAAAAGATAATCACTCCCCCTCCCCCAGTTTGGGAGTTGTTTGTAAATTGGCAGCTCCCAAATTGCAGTGACTATTCTTAAGACTTTGTCACATGAGGCAGGTAAATCACAATTATGGCAGGATAATGGCATCTTTCAGTGAAATTTATCACATTACTTTTTTCCTCTTCTGTTGTGTTCCTAGTAGGAGACCATTTGGAAAGTGTTTCTTTTACAAAGAAAGTCATTAATGGATCATGGAAATGCTACTGCTGCTTCTGGCTGCAATCTCCACACTAATCTTCCTGTTTAGAAAAATATATCCAGTATAGCTCTCTTCTAGAGCCAGTATGGTGTAGTGGTTTGAGTACTGCACTACGACTCTGGACTCCCGGGTTCGATTTCCCGCTTGGCCATAGAAACCTACTGGGTAACCTTGGGTGTGCCACATACTCTCAGCCCTGGAAAACCCCATGATAGATTCACCTGGGGTTCACTATATGTCAGAAACAACTCAAAGGCACACAACAACAAGAGCAACAGATCTCCTCTACTATTTCAAAATCACAAAGAAATAGTCCCTTACCTTCAGAAAGCTAGCATTTTAGGAAAAGGATCCACATCTAGCTTTAAGGGATGCTTTATGAGAAGGAACATATAACAGGAAGCTTTAAATCATGCACTACCCTAGCTGAATATTGCAGGGTTATGGGAACCACAAAAAGTAGTAGAGGAGAAGGTACCTGAGACTTTTAAACTTATGTGTAGTTCTCTGCCTGTAGATGCAGGTGTGAGATTACATTAATGTGCTGGGATTTTTGCTCTTCTGACATGCAAGTGTGTTTGGGGGGTGTGCATCTAAGAAACTTGTCCCAGAAATAAGGGTGTGTGAGTTCCTTGAATATATTTTGCTCAAAACATTCATAGTTGTAGGGTCCAAAGTAGACATGACATCCACACCCATGTCTCTATCTCTGACTGTCTTTTTAAAACCAAAAACCAAAAAAAAAAAAAAAAGTGAGCAGCTTTTTATCCTGTAGATGAATATACAACAGTAGAATCCCATTTTAAGTAAGAAATTGATCTGAAGGAAAGGATGAAAAAGACACTTCGCCTCGCTATTCACCCACTTAAACATGAATCCTTCTATAGTGACCTTCAGATTCAGGAAACATAGGAGTGAAGGTATGTAGCATGATAGGTCAGGGCAAAATTATATGCAGTGGTTTGTGGCATCTAGTTTGAGCACAGTAAGGCTGGGAAAATAACATGCAATGGCATATAGGTTCATGTTTCAGCCACATAGTTCAAAAACAACACAAAGTGATAGCACTAACACAATCAGAGTTACTATGTGTATTTCTCTCTGGGTCTTTCCACCCTACACTGTTATAGTCCTCTTATTCCACTTTCAACATCCTGTGGAATTCTGGGGCTTGTAGTTTACTGAGAATTCTAAATGCCTCTGCTTAAACTGCAAACTCCAGGATTTGATAGGATGTTGAAAGTGAAATAATAGCACTATAACATCCCGGAGTTTGCAGTTTAGGGAGGGTCATTTGGGATGCTCAGCCAGAGAGCTCTTTGGCCTCGGTAAACTACTGTCTTAAGCCAGTTAATGCTTCAGATAGCTTACTTTCCTCAGTCATTATACTTCTCCTTTATTTTGTGCAATCACGTTTTCTTCCATTTTTATTCTGTGTGATCTTTTGTACAACTTTCCTGAAAAATGTTTCCTCTCGTGCACATTTTCTTTTAATTGCTACAGTTATCAGTCCACCACAAACTGACCTTGACAGTGATTACCCCTTCAATTAAACCAGTGTTCATACGTTGGAATAGGAACTGTGAATTAATACAGCATGCTTTTATTTTTAGCCCTTTTTCCCTATCTGGAAATTGTCATTGTGCTCTTGTCTCTATAATCATTTGGTGCAGGACAGAGGGTCCAGAAAGTGCTTCTTTATTGACTTTCATTACAATTAAGCCCTACAAGAGTAACCTGTTTTTTGCTTCTCCAGAGACTAGGACTTGGAGCAATGGCTTCAAACTTCAGGAAAAAAAGATTCCATTTAAAAATGAGGAAGAACTTCCTGATGGTAAAAGCAGTTTGACAGTGGAATACGCTGCCTTGGAATGTGGTGGAGTCTCCTTCTTCAGAGGTTTCTTTGGCCGTCTGTCGGGGATGCTTTGATGGTATATTCTTGCATAGCAGGGGGTTGGACTTGATGGCCCTTGAAGTCTTTTCCGGATCTATGATTCTATGTGAAATGGTTGAAAAACCTAGATCAGCTTAAGCAGAAGAAGGTGGAAATTAAAGATAGAAACACAACTGTCTTCAAACATCAGAAGAGATGTCATACAGAAGATTGAACAGACTTGTTCTTGGCTACTTCAGAAAGCCGGAGTAGAACCGGAGGGTGCAAATTTCAGATTTTGGTTAACTGCCAGCAGAAACTTCCTAAGAGTGACAGCTGTTCAACACTACCTCAGGAGGTGGGGTAGGTTATCCTTCCCGGAAGTATTTATATAGAGGCTGACCATGTGCGATGCCTGCTTTAGCTGGGATCACTTTTGGTTTTATGATTCTCCTGTTGTCAAGCATTCATTTATGGCTTTCTTTTTCAATCAACAGTAGCAACTTTTTAAATGCTATGGGTTTTTTTTATAGTTTTCAGGATTTCTTTTTTCCCCCCTTAAATGACAAAACAAACTGAAGCAACGTGCCAACTTATCATAGGGCCTTTCCGCACTAGACTGTTATAGTGCTATTAGTTCACTTTCAACGTCCTATGGAATCCCGGGGTTTGCAGTTTAGGGAGGGGCCTCAAAGGATGGTGAAAGTGGAATAATAGCATTATAACAGTCTAGTGCAGAAATGGCCATAGAGTCACTTTAAAAGAAAAAAACTAATACAGGATTGAGAGGATACCTTGGTAGGTATGCTCATTGATACATGGCAAAAACACATCTTAACAGTCCATTAGCAGACCTACTCTCTTCCCGCTGTCCCTTTAATGCATGAAGACAATAATGATGGCAGCCTGTCCTTTGATGGGCAGGGAGAGATAGGGACGGAAATTACAGAAGGGACAGCCTGCGAATGCTCATAGGCGGCCACTTCTGTGATGTGAATTGATGATACGCTTCTGCGTGTAGGTCAGTGGTTCTCAACCTGTGGGTCCCCAGATGTTTTTGGACTTCAGCTCCCAGAAGCCCTGAGCATTGAACATAGTGGCTGGGGCTTCTGGGAGCTGAAGTCCACAAACATCTGGGGACCCACAGGTTGAGAACCATTAGTGTAGGTGAAAAACAAAGCAGAACCGGTTTGGGAGATTTACATCGGAGTTTTTCCAGTATTTACATGCAATGGTTTCTCGTCGCAGTGAACTGTGCTAGGAGGTGAAAACATGCAGAACCACAAGGAAAACTCTGACACTAAAATGCTACAACGTGCAGATGGCAGGGTAAGAATTCAACGCTACTATGATATATCAAGCGAAAATGGCCTCTCTCAGCCTCAGAGGAAGCCAATGGAAAACCCCTTCTGAACAAATCTTGCCAAGAAAACCCCATAATAGGTTTGCCTTAGGCTGTCTATAAGCTGGAAATGACTTGAAAGCACACTACAACTGATATGCAAGTGTGCTCTTCCAAAGCTTGGTTTGTTTGAATCACCGCTACAGCTACAACTACTACTGAGGTGCAGCTGTGCTTTTCCAAAGTGGTGAACCACTTTGCAGACACACATACACTATAAGTCAAAGGGTTTGTCACTCGGTTCTGCTCTTTAGGGCATACTAATCCACTTGCTTACAAATACACTAGATTAGATGAGATCTAGTGTTGTAGGATATTTATGCCAGTGTGGTGTAGTGGTCTGAGATTAGACTATGGCCCTGGAGTTCAGGGTTTGATTCCCTGCTTTACCATGGAAACCCACTGGGTGACTTTGGGCATATCACACACTCTCAGCCCCAGAAAACTCTGTGATAGGTTTGTTTTAGGGTCACCACAAGCAGGAAATAACTTGAAGGCACGCAACGACAAGATATCTAGATATGTACTCTAAGATGTATGTTTATGAAATGATTTTGATTAATATTAATCAAGCAATCAATCAATTAATAATATTTTGATTGATATAGATTCATATTAATTAAAACTAATTGATTAATTAATCAATAATATTAATATTAATACTTGATTAATATTCTGACTGACATTGACATTCTAAACATTTTTCTGCAAGTTTCAGAGTGATTTGCAAACTGTGGCTTTTTCTTCATTTTTGGAAATTTATTTCTTTATTTCTTTATTTAAATTGTAGATTTGGGGCCATTTTGCATGGAAAATGTGTGAAATTTTAAATGAAACCTTCAACATCGATTTTGTGTATATTTCCTAATATACTTGATTGATTGATTGATTGATAGACAGACAGACACACAGACAGATAACGCTGATTTTTTAGCCACAAGAAGTTCAATTTTGTGTGAGATTTTAGCCATATTACGAGACTGTATCCATGCAGTGTAAATAGGAACTGAAGGAGCTGAAAGTTGTTTCACAGTGATAATGGGAAGTGAAGAAATTTAAAATAACAGACCATGCCTCAGAATCAAGACCATATCATTTGGCAATCCAAAATCGATTAAGAATTTTGGCTGGGGGAAATTTCAGAAGAAGCTATTAATAATGAAGCAGTCTTGATAGCTTTAGACTTAGGCAATTTCTGCATTACACTCTTATAGTGCGATTATTCCACTTTCAACATCCTATGGAATCCTGGGGTTTGTAGTTTTGGGAGAAGCCACCTGGCCCCTCCTGAAACTGCAAACCCCAGGATTCCATAGGATGTTGAAAGTGGAATAATCGCACTATAAGAGTGTAGTGCGGAAATGGCCACAGTTACTGTCCACTGATTTCCAAGTTGGGTTTACATCTCCTAAAAGGAAGGCGGAGGAGAAGAACTGAAAACCGACTTGATGCTACATTAAATGAATAGACACTACAGTGGTTTGTCAGATAGACAGTTCTGTTGTAGTTTGACATATCTGGTGGTTCTCTGAAAGAAAATCCAATTTTCTTGGTGGACAGGACTAGTTTTATGTTGTTTTTATGGTGACCTAAAGATGTCAGAATAAAGAAACGAAGGAAGTATCAATGGGACATAAAAATCAAAGATGACAAGCTTGATTTTATGATTGTTCTAAACTTAGCAGTTAGAAGCTTACAATGGACAAGAATCTTCATTAGAAAGAGCAGTGGGTAAGGTATATGAAATCAATCTTCACAAGCACCTTATGAGAGTTCTTGTTCCAAGAGAGATGCATTTTACCTGTCCAGCAGTCATGAGAAGATTAAAAAGAGCTGAGGATCATTCATTGCCCAGGAGATGGAATATCATCCGTGGATGACATTTTGTGTTCATCTGATAAAACATGCTTCAGACTGATTGGCAGGACATGAAAAGAAAACACTACCACCACCCCAGGCTCAATCTGTCTTGACTGAAAGACATTAAAGGCAAGAGGTGATAAACAAACATTAAGGAGATACCTGTGTAGAAGGGGAAAATGCTCCTGGGTTTGATTTTGCTCCAAATAAAATAACTCTGTCAAAGGCTTTCTCATTCCCTCCTGAGTTTGGAACCTTTGTTTTTCTTTAGGGTTTTCCTAAAGCAGCGAGGGCTCCAGACAGTCTCAGGCTGGATTAATACTCTGGCAGGTTTACCTTGAATTGACACCACCTCTGTATTCCCAAAGCATACCTGTTTGGGTTAAAGTTTAAAGATGAATCTCTCCATAAATTAATAAATATGAGATTATGAACAGCAGAAACTTTATGTAATACTAATACTACTAATACCCACCATCAGCTAAAATTGCTTTTGATTAAAGTGATGTCAGATTAAATTGAAGCTTTGAAAAGTTCCTTTCATGAATTACAACTTCCAGTATTCACCTAGCCAGATGGCCATGCTGGCTGGGGATTCTGAGCATTCTGATTAAAAATGTAACTTCTCCAAGGTCTACCGTAGACATCTATTGTCAAAAACTCCAGAAAAATGACACAAATTACAAAAAGAGATCAATGGTTGTTGTGACGAAGAAAGTCAGTACCAACCCTGCAGGACAACTCAGTTTGGAAAAGTGGGGCTTTAACTTTCTGAATACCAAATCTTGGAAGGAATGTTGATCTGTATAATTTCTTGCCTCTGGGATTTCTGGCTTATGTAGCTATAGCTGGAGTGTTGGCTTAGTATGTGGGCATGACATAGCAAGGCAGTTCTTATAGCATTATTTGTCTTTTCTGTAGTCAGAGTTCTAAAGATATTACCTAACTTTTCTTAAAAGCTTCTTCCTACTGTTAAGAAATATCCAGCCACAAATCCTTGGATCTGGGGAACATGTTTTTGGGATACTACTTGTTGAAATACTTTGGCAATCGGTTGCAGTAGGACTGCAAACTGTTCTGTAAATACTTCAAAGTGAACCTTATCCTTGCAGAAAAACAGAGCTTGCTAAAGCCACCTTTTGAACTATAGCTTTCAGAATGCTCCAGCCAGCATGGCCCTGGGAGTTCTAGTCCAAAAAAGGAACTTTCCCATGCTCTACTTAAGAGGATGTATTCAGAGATTAACAATACTATGTAAAACATACTCAACTGTAGGAGGAACCAAACTTCTTACTTGTATTTCATGATTTATACTGTGTGTGCATGTGCAGATTTAAAGGCAGATTTGTGCAACCTATGATATACTGAGTCAAATCCATCTTGGTAACCAGTGCTAGAAAACTCAAAGGGCAAACTTCCTGGTTTTGCTCTCTGTTTGGGACTGCATAGACAGTACATGATGAAACCGGTAACCTGCATTCAGCTTGGTGGCCAATAGATTTGATAGATCAGAAGCTTTAGACCTCAGAAAACATGTGGCCATTTAAGGGAGAAGTTTCTACTACTATAAAAAAAGAAGTGCCACCGTTTCATGGGGTGATTCAAACTGTGGTTTGGAATCATAAGAGTAAACCTTAGGCTTACACAACACCTCTTTCTATCACTCTTTTTCCTTCTTACTTCCTTTGTATATGACATTTAGTAATTTCCACTAATCACTGGCAGCAAACCAGAGCTGTCCTGGTTTGCAGCTATCAGTGCCTGGTAGGCCCAAGGAATCTACCAAGCACACAATAGTTCTAAGGAGGTATCAACAGAAAAAGTCAGAGCTGGGTCTGGGTTGATACACAGAGTCAGAAAATGCAGACCAGTTTGAAGGTGCAGGCAAAGAGGTAGCCAGGATGCTAGGCGGAATCAAATTAACAGAGAAGATACAATGTTGTTGTTATTTGTTATTGAGCTGGTTTTGTTTTATGGTGAACCTATGAATGAGTGATCTCAAAGAGCTCTGGTGATCAGCAATCCTGCTCAGGTCTTTTAAAGAGTAAATAAGCCGTAATGTGGTCTTAATCTTTTCCACTGCCTTCCAGTATACAGATTATTATAATCTTTTCTGTTGAACCATGTCATCTCATGATGTGTCCAAAGCAAGTTAGTCTCAGGTTAGTCATTTCAAGTTCTACTGAAAATTCAGGCCCTTTCCACTCTATGCTGTTATAGTGCTGTTATTTCCACTTTCAACATCCTATGGAATCCTGGGACTTCCAGTTGAGGGAGGGGCCTTTAGAATTCTCAGCCAGAGAGCTCTTGGGCCTCAGGAAACTACAAACCCCAGAATTCCACAGGATGTTGCAAGTGGAATAACGGCACTATAACAGTGTAATGTTGAAAGGCCCTCAGTCTTGATTTGCTCCCAGACCCATTGATTTGTCTTTTTTGTTGTCTGTGGTATCTGTGGAACTCCCCTCCAGCACAATATTTCAAATGAATTAATTTTTTCATCATCAGCTTTCTTCACTATCTAGCTTTCACAAACATACATAGAAATTGGAATATAATGGCATGGACAATCTTAACTTCAGTATTCAATGATAAACTTTTACACATGAGGATGAGAGTATATCTGTGTGTGCGCACGTGTGCTAAGTGCCTTCAGGTCACTCATAGACTTATAGAGACCCCATGAATTTCATAGGGTTTTCATAGGCAAGGGATCCTCATACTGGTCATTAATAAATGCAAAGAGTAGCTAGGACAGTAGCCAATAAAGTATAGCAAGGACAGGTGACCAGCAGATCAGTCAACAGGAATTCCAGGAATGCTGAGAGTAGGGAACCCACAGGCAAAGATTTGTGTTCTCATCAATGACTGTTGGAATGTTTATATGGGGTCATATTTGGGTGACACGCTCACACAGCAGTTGCTACTGATGACAGATTAGTATTGATGTGTCCTCTGTCAGATGTTTATACTTTCCTTTGGCTGGGTCATATTACCCTGCACTTTAGATACTCTCACTCCCTGGGGCTTGGGAGCATTTCTGCCATGGAGTTAGCTGCCTCTCCTCATTCCCCAGGGAGGTGGACCGTCTCTTGGAGGCTCAGGCTCTACTCTGGCCTCCATTGGTGCTAGAGGAGGGCTGTGAACTGAGGCCTTGAGCTCTTCCTTCAGTACTGCCTCTTCCAAACTAGGCCTGCCATCCTGGTTTTCATCTTACCATCTTCTGAGGTCAATTACTCTGACAAAACATGGCCTGTGCTTGCCTAAAACCCAAGATCGCTAACCTCTGCATTGGCAACATGGCTAGTATCATACAATGCCCTTCTTTAAACCCATGAATTTTGAAGCATTTTTTTAAAAAAATGGCTGGAATCCTGTGTGGGATTTACATGTATATAACCATTGTACTTACAGTGGTACACAGTGAATCCCATCCTGATCAATCCAATCCCCACTTACTGGGAAGCAGCTGTTGAGATTAATAGGGGTCTGTTCCCCTTCCAGTCAAGAAGCAGTTGACTGACATTTTCAGTCTCTTCTGTGAGCAATCTCTGGTGCCACAGTCAAAGGAGGATGCCTGTTGCAATTCTTCATCATGCTGGAAATTGCTTGCATGAGGAGGGCTGGGACCATCAATTAGTAACTTCCTGACTGACAGGGGAGTAGACCTCTGTTGATCGAAATGGCTGATCCTGGTAAGTGGAGATGGCACTTTCATGGTGCTTATGCATCCGCTGAACTAGGGGCTATGTCGGGGTTATGAATACATAACAGGCATGAGTGCATAATTCTAGGTTAAACATTAGTAACTGCCATAGAGGATTCTTGCCAATGCTACTAATATTTAGATGAGCATCTGCAGGGCTACATGCTTCTCATCTCTAAAAAGCAGCTGCGCAAGACATGCCATGAACTCAAACAGCATGCTAAATTTCTCTTAGTTCTTGGACCAGAATTAAGTAGGCCAGAACTTACTTGAAAGTACTAGGTTTGTGGAACTCCAGACTGTGCTGAGCAACAGATATATAACCAGCCCCATTAGATCACTGCTCCAGTCTTGCTGAATTTTGATGTTTTTCTCTCCTTACACATAGGCAGAGCACATCCTTTGTCAGCACAGTTGGAATGCTGTTTGCAGCATTACCTTCTTTTCATTTCTTCTCTGCTCTTCTCCTCTCTCTCTCTGTCTCTGGCTGCTGAAGCCTTACAGATTTGAAACCACTACCTACTCATTAAACCCAAATGCCAAATGTTGGACTTGAAATTATCAAAGGAATTAATAACATTGTTAAAGCAAGAAATTCCTAATGAACATTTGTAGAACCCATCAATATAAAACGTATGCTGATTAGCTTGCCAATGATGTTCAAAAATTACAATTGTTTTTATGTCAAAATATTTTTAACAGGAAAAATACTAGGTTTAAGACAAAGTCCCCATGTTTGTACTAGTCATGATTTTAACTTCCTTCCCCAGTTTCACCTAGGCTAAGCATTAAGAGGAGAGGCAGACCCAGCAGGAATAATTTTTTTAATTTTATTTTTTATTATAAAGAAAAGGAAACTACATAACAAAATAAAACAAAAATCCCATGTGAATAACATAAAGGTAAAAAAGAGAAAAATTACAACACAAATAGCTTACATCACTATTTCTCTCCAGATCTTTTATCATCATATACTTATTCAACATATATCATATTGATTATATATTTTCATTTCATGTATCTAAATCTCATTCTCCTTGTACTCATTATTGCTATAGTAATTTCGTTCTTAAATCTATTCTTTTCAACTGTACTTAACCTATTGCTAATATTATATATGATCCTGTTATTAACCGTAAATCCTAACCCTAAATGCGAACCCATTCCCAGAGCGAATTATATTCCATCTTAATCTGCTTTCCAAAATTGTAATTCTTCTTGTGGAGGTATGACACTTCCCTCTTTTATTAAAGCCTTTCCCACAAATATTTTTCATATTGCTTCAAAGTCATTCCTTTTCATTATTCCTTTTTTAACCTTAATTTCACATGTTAACTTATCATTGATCGCAATTTTCCATACTTCTTTATACAGCAGGAATAATTTTGAAAGACCATGGTATCTGTAGAAATCTTCTTTAGGACCACATTTCAAATGAGTTGATACTCTCCGGTCAGCTTTCTTCATTATTCAACTTTCACACTTTAGAAATATGTCATACGTGCTCCCTGCATGCCTGCTCTTTTATTATTGCTACTTCAAAGTGTTAAGGATGTTTTGGGGGAAAAAAGTTTTTTCTCACCATTCACAGTAACTGTGCAGACCTGGTTTCCCATGTATCCAGGACATGGAAATATTAAGAATGCAGATAGTTGTAGCACTCTCTCTAAAGAATATAGACAAAGGGTATAGTAAGTTCAGTTCCATTTAGCACAGCATGCTTAATTATGTATTAAAATATTTATATTCCACCACATACTGAAAGATCTCAAGGAAGGAGCAGTCCACAAAACAATTTAAAACAGCCATGCTTTTGCTCATGCCTTTCGTGAACAATGGTTCTGAGACTGACTTCTGTTTTTATATTTTGTTATTCAACAAAGTAATGCAAGGAAAGAAAATAAAGAATATTGTATAAATATTGTGTGTGTGTTTTATATAAAGTTCATATATAACATAACTTAACCCTTATTGGGTCAACCAATATGACACAAAATCCTTCAACTGATAATTGAGACCAAACAGATTTTAAAAAAAGATATTTTTTCCCCCTCAAAAAAGTATGCAGAGAAAATGAGGGAGGAAAGGGGGTGATGTGGGCGTATTCACCCTACACAGTTACAGTGTCATATTCTACTTTAAGTGCCTTGGCTTCATCCTGTGGAATCCTGGGGCTTGTAGTTTGGTCAGAGGCGGTAAAGGAGCAATCTGACTGAGGATTCTGAATGCCACTCTGTCAATCCACGTTCCAGGATTCCATAGGATGAGACCACAGCAATTAAAGTGGAATCATAGTGCTATAACTGTGTAGCATGAGCGGGCCCAGTATTACAGTCACCAAGTCCTCATGTTGCTTGGAGGTGATATGGAGAAAGGGTCTGTGTAAAAGGTAATCCTGGTTGATAATTTCCTTGTTTTCCTCAACATGCAACTGAAACTGATTTCTGTACAGCCTCTAAAAAGAAGTTAGAAAAATGCACAGACTCAGGGGAGAGAAAGATATTAGTTTTAAATGGTGGTTCTTAACCTGCAGCCCCTGAGTGTGTGTGATGTTTTCACATGGCAAAACTCTTTAAAGAACTTTTAAAGAAATTTTTAAGAATTTTTATGGTGAAGGAAAGGAAGGAAGGAAGGAAGGAAGGAAGGACGGACGGAAGGAAGGAAGGAAGACGAGAGGAAAAAGGAAAGTTATACATTGATCTCCAAAGCACAGGAGTTTTTGCAGGTGGTAGACATCATTTATACAAAGTTTCATTACAGCATCTCAAACCATTCAAAAATTATGAAAATAACTGTTTCATAGCAAAAACTGTATTCACTACTTGCTACTTCTGTAGGCAGTGAAAACATATAAGTGAATGATGCAGAGTGGCATTTCTTGATGCCGTGCATATAGCCAGAAGCTGCCTTTGTAGCTGCACTGATCCATGTTGTGGCACTACATCCTCAAAATGTCTATTGCTTCCCAGAATCATTCTTTGCTCTCATTTATCTTAAAAATAAGTATAGAAACCACTTGAAAAACCCAGAGTCAGAACTCAGAAAACAAGCTTCAGCTGTTAAGCCTGATATAACAAGGCTTGTAAGCAAAATGCAGCACCAGCCTTCTAATTAATTAATTAATTAATTAATTAAAATTAACAAGTAATATTAAGCTGTTAGGTTCAGTGTATTAGTAGTAGTAGTAGTAGTAGCAGCAGTAATATTTTGTCTGGCATCCTTACAATAAAAATGTTGTAATTGAATTGTGTGCATGTTCTTATTTATCCCTTCTCTCCAAATCTGAAAACACTTGATGAGAAACTTTAAATATTTGATGCTCTTTAGGGATTTAAATCTTGAGTTAGGTCTTGGTGGTCCACAGCAACACAAGATATTTAAAGGGGATACATGATAAAGAAAGAGTTAAAAATCCTAGATTTAAAACTTGCTGAACAATGTTTGAGGGTGGTTTCATTTTTGACAGTGTACCTATTTTTCTGACTCCTGTCTGTGGTAGAAGACATTTTTCAGGTTTTTTTTTTTAAAAAAACTATCCTCAAAACTACCAAATCAGAGGCAAGTGGGATGTGTGGACAGAGACAATGAATGTGAAATCCTCTTTCCCCTCTTATTTTTTTTAAATTATGATTATGTCTCATTGAGAAATGTAGCCTGAACTACCTATTTGACTGACACATAGCAGATACATTTGGCCAAAGATCCACACATCTTTCAGTAGGCAATTCCCAAGATTTTTGGATCTTGGCCATGTAGCTGTGGGATTAAGATTTCACTTTCACCAACAGCACAGTAACTTCACCTCTTGGCACCTGCACAGCACAACTTCTATTATTCCACAGTAGGGCAGGTTTGAAAGAAAAAGCAATGTTTGTAGAAGAAACTCATTGACGGGAGTGCCATGACACACCCAGAACATCTTGTACTCAGCATTCCTAAAGCACCAAATTTACATGCCAAAAGAGGTGTCATAGCTGGAGGAGCAGAGCTCCCAGCTTTGTTTTCAGAGGGGCTCCAGTTGAATCCCTGGCATCTCTAGTTAAAGGGATCAGGCAGCATTTGACAGGAGAGACCTCTACTGAAAACTCTAGGCCAGAGCTTTCCACATTTTTTCTACATGCATCATTTCACGACACAGTAATTGAGTTTTACTAGTAAACCGGAGGTGCCCAGAGGCATATCTAGAGTGAGGAAAGGCAGCAACCCCCCCCCCCAATCCTGGCCTGCTGCTGTCGTTCTTGCTGTTGCTCTTGCCGGCAGCAGAGGGAAAAGCAGCCCGCTCCCACCTGGTCCTTGCCTGCTGCCATTGTTCTGGCTGAGGGAGAACCCCAGCAAGAGTGACGGCACAGGGAAAGGCAGCTCCCTCCCACTCGGTTCTTGCCTAGTGCTGTCATTCTTGCCAGGGAAAAGCCTCAGCAAGAGTGATGGCAGTGGGCCAGGCTTGTGTCAGGGGTTTTTTCTTGGCCAGGGAGGCGACACACCAACACACTACAGGCAACACACTAATGTATCGCAACACACCATTTGGAAAGTTCTGCTCTAGAGACCTGCTGCATCAGAGAAGACAATATTGGGTTCATCTGGGTTGGACAACATTGGAAAGCCTTGGAAGCTAATTTAATCTCCTGGGCACAACCAAAATATGGTAACAACACAGTACTGAATTTTAGCAGCAAAGGAGAATATAGGGGACATCTAGACCGATTAAAAAGACCGGAAAGTCTCAGATTTTGTTCCAGTTCTTTCCAATTTTATTTTTGAGATCCATACATGTTTTATTTATCCTAGAATATATTATTTCAGCCCCCAGTACAATCAGAGATTTTTTAAATATCAGCTCCCCAGTATAAAATTAGAAAGAACAGGAACAAAATCTGGACTTTTCAGTTAGTCTGCGTGCATCTTTAAATGTTTATTTTAGTAGGCTTTTCCTGGTTTGTTACCATTTTTCTGCTTGCTTTAGTGGTTTCTAGCTGTTCACTGCTGAAATGAAGCAGCATGATTTGCCATTAAATTCAACAGGGCAGTTTGGAGGAAGCACTGGGAGTGCATGTTGCTCACCCTCTAGATGAGATGAACAAATAGTTTAGCATGGTTTAAGACAACTTCTATGTCTCCAAAATTTACAGGCTACTTTTGTGTGCTTGTGTAGATGCATATTGTAGCCAAGTTATGGTCATGTTATTAACTTACCTGATATCACTACAGTTAAATTTGTCAAGTATTTTATATAATAGAAATGAATTTTGAAGAATTAATTAACTTATAATAATTAATGAATTATTAATACACATACACGTATTAGGAAATTTACCTCAAAGTGCCTGAGCTATTCAAAAATAAGGTTTTCTGTTTGCCCAGAAGGTGAGAAGGTCTAACCAGAGAAGGCCTGAAATTTTCTTTCTTTGAGAAATGTAGGTCATTTTCACACTAGAGTGCTATAGTGCTATTATTTCCATTTTCAACATCGTATGGAATCCTGGAGTTTGCAGTTTAGGGAAGGGCCTCAAAGGTGCAGAAATGGCCATAGCCTGATCAGACTATTTAACTGGCACACGCCATACTTATTTGATTCTACGATTCTAGGGCCATAGATCCATGAGCATTTCATCTACAGATCCTTGGACCTGAGCCATATATCTGTGGTAAAGATTTTACCATTACCAATAGAACAGTTGTTCCATTGTCTGCAGTTATCCACTGATGCAATAAATTTAAATGTTTATTTAAATCACAGCATATAAACAGAGAAACAGGTCTCTGAGATGATGGTACCACAGCAGTAATTACAGGTAAATCAATTAATTTCAAAGAAAATATAACACACTGATTAGAATAACTTGGATTAATGTAGTTTCCAGATGAAGTTGTTTCCTCTACACTGGAAATGCAACATGCAAAACTAGCTGCTTAAGATAACACCACATTAGTCTCTAATTTTCTACCGTCTCTTTATTACAGTTCTAGCTGCTTATCAGTTTGGCCTAAAGATTCAGGAAGAAAGATTTATACCTAGAGGTACATTCCTTTCATGTGGATTCCTGAAAATTCAAGGGAAAGTTGAGGAAGACAGATCCAGGAAAATTTAGAAGACAAAAATTAGTCCAGTGAGAACTGAGGACAAGAAAATGAGTAAAATTAAATAGTGAAACCTAAGCCTTACTGAAGAAAATCTGAATAAATAAAACTTTCTGTCTATTTTTCAGTTTGTTTCAGCATCATATGAGAAGGACTGAATGGATATCCTGCAAATACGGAAGATATGTTCAGGACGGTCTGACTTAAAATCCAGACTACTGTATTTAGCATACATGAAATTTATATAAGAAATTAACTTGGGAGGCACTCCAAGTATGTGTGTGTGTGTGTGTGTATTCCCCATTCATACAGTGTCATACAACATATCACATTCAAAATCTGATGAGCTGAGTTCCAAAATTATATTTGAGTTTTCATTTTAATTCTATGGAAGGAGACTCCAGATAATCATTACAAATTTAACTGTAGTGGTATCAATTAAGTTAATAACATGACCATAACTTGGCTACAATATGCATTTACAAAAGCACACAAAAGTAGTCTGTAAATTTTTTGGAGGGTACACATAAGAGCACTGAATCTTTCCTCTGTATCAGCAAGAACTTTTAAAAATGAACATTGAGAGATCCCATGTGTCAGTTTCCATGAGGGACAACCATTTGAGAGCCAACTGTGAGAGACAGGCTCTTTGAGGACAAATAAAAGTGATATCTAATGGGATAGGAACGTTTGGAAGCTGACTGAAAGAACCATTTCTCTCTCTCTGTTCTGCAATTGATATTGATGTACATATGAAGAACACATGAGCATCAAAAGAGATAGGAACTCACCCTCCAGAGCACTTGAAGCCGAACAATCTTCACAATGCTGTGTACCACAACTGGTAATAAAAAATAATAAAAAATGAACTTTGTAAGCATCTGTAGAAAAAATACTCACTGGAAAACCTAGTGCTCTGGAAAATTGAAACTTTTGTCAAAATCAGGGCAAAATTATAAATTAAGAAAAAAAATCTAAAAAAAATAAGATCAAAACAAGAAAAGGAGTTGCAGCTATTTTTTTAATCCACCAGTTCCTGTCTTCTGAAGTAATGGAAGAAAACACCTTAATGCTCAGGATTAAAAACACATACATGTACACACACACACACACACATGTTTGCATATACTACGACAGTTACCAATAGCTGTTAGAGGACCTTTCCACAGGTTACTAGATCCCAGCAGTGTCCTGCGGGAATCGTAGTACAGCCTGTCCCAGGAGGTAGTCTTGACAGGAGCGCTCCCCTCCACGCTAGCTGCCTGTGGGAATAGAGGAGGCGTAATGGCCACACCTCTTCCTTCCATACACCATTGCACTTCCTGACCCTTTGCAGTTCAGGTAAGTGCAGGAGGTTGGTGGGAGGGCAGCACAACCACCAGTCATTAATGGGAAGAACCTGTCAATGAATTGCAGCATAATCGTGCCACCTGGGGACGAGAGAATGATGAGGCATGTCCAATGTCATGCAGAACCATTGTCTGGGTCCCATACTTTTCCTGTCCCCAATGCAGAAAGGGCCAGAGCTGATATCTATTATTTGGCTTGTGATTTGAAGGAAACACACTTCAACTCAGGATGAATGTATGTATGTGCGTGTATCACAATGTAAGTGTATGCTACAATGGTGTAGCATGTTGATGATTTTTCTTATGTAATAATATTTTTTTAAATTATAATCTTTATTCTTTTTTCACAATATAATACAAATCATTCGTAAACATCCATAAAACCCCTTTACATTCTCTCCATTTAAAAATCTTTCTTTCAACCCTCTCCTCCCCCTCCCCCAACATTCACCCACCATTCCTTACATCCACGATTCCTCCTTCCTCCTATTTCATCTGTGTTCCAACTCCAAAAAAAGAAACTCATTATTTGTGTATTTCCCTTTTAACCTTCCCATTCTGGGACATGACCTCTTTATCCATATTTTATATTTTATTTACAATTTCCACGTCTTTTTTCTTGATACTTTTACGATCTTACATCCTTTATTTATCTCTTTCCCCTGTTCTCCAGGGACCTCCTTTTTTTTTTCCTTCCCTTTTCTTCCTCTTCTACTCTTCATTCTATCTTTGGGGATTCCATTATTAAAGCTTATATATTTACTATATATTTACTCACCTTTTCCCAACTCTCCTCCTGTTGTCTTTGCTTTCTTCC
Source organism: Iguana delicatissima (assembly GCA_948472985.1). NCBI lineage: Eukaryota > Metazoa > Chordata > Lepidosauria > Squamata > Iguanidae > Iguana > Iguana delicatissima. The sequence goes on along the minus strand of CAOKZL010000920.1, from coordinate 670,814 downwards.
CTGAACCATACCAGTTAATCTATCCATCTCTTGCATTTCTGTCACTTTCACCAGCCATTCTTCCATTTGTGGTGTAATCTTATTTTTCCATTTCTGTGCATATAATATTCTTGCAGCTGTCACTAAATATAAAATTATTCTCCAATACTTCTTTTTTACTGTAGTCTCTATCTTCTGCATCATATTCAACAAGAATAACTCCGGCATTAATGGTATCTTTATTTGTAACATTACCATCATCCTTTCATGAATTTCCCTCCAATAATTCTTTGCTACATCACACGTCCACCACATATGGAAGAATGTACCATTTTCCTTACCACACTTCCAGCATCTACTCTCTATTGTTTTCTGTATCTTATTCAATTTTGCCAGATCTAAATGCCATCTGTAAAACATTTTCAAATAATTCTCCTTTAAGTTTTGTGCTGCCGTAAATTTATTTGTATCCCTCCAACTACTCTCCCATTGTTCCAAATCTATTTCCCGTCCAATATTTTTACTCTATTTTAACATTGTCTCCTTTATAGTTTCCGTTTCCAATTCCCGTTCCAACAATAATTTATATATCTTAGATATCATTTTCTTTTTTGAGTCTGTTATTATTTTCAAGAACGGATCTTCTTGTTTTTTCAGATCTATCCCCTCTGCCTTCTTATCCAATCTAAATCTTTTCCTCAATTGCCTATATAAAAACCAATGGCATTTAAAACCCTCTAATTCTATTTCTGTCTTTGATTTTAACTGACATTCTTCTGATTCCTCTCTTATTATATCTTTATATCTTATCCATTTCTCTTGGGTGTCCTTCCACCTCCCGTACAACGCTTCATGTGGTGATAACCATTGAGGTTTTCTAATGTAGTAATTTCTCTTAAAATCCAACCATATCTTTAATAATGCTCTCCTTATATAGTGATTTAAGAAATCTTTATCGATTTTATATTTCTCGTACCACATGTAAGCATGCCATCCCATTCGATTTCCTACTCCTTCCAGATTTAATATTTCCTCATCTTGTAACATTATCCACTCCCTGATCCATGTAAGACCACATGCATTGTAGTACATTTTAATATCTGGTAAACTAAATCCTCCTTTGTCTTTACTCTCTATCAGAAATTTCCACCTTATTCTTGGTTTTTTCTTTTCCCATATAAACTTTGTCAAATCTTTTTGCCATTCTTTGAATATTTTTTCATTGTTTATAATAGGGAGATTATGAAATAGAAAAATTAGTCTAGGCAGAACGTTCATCTTAATAGCAGAGATTCTACCTAATAAAGACAGTCTTAATGAACTCCAATTCTCTAATAATTTTTTAATCTCTTTCCATGTCTTTTTATAATTGTTTTCAAATAATTCATTATTTCTCTTTGCTACCCAAATTCCAAGATACTTAATTTTGTTCTCTATTTTAAACCCTGTTAACTGAATCAAACTTTCTTCTTCCCTCTTGGTCAGATTTTTCGTAATAATTTTTGTTTTATCTTTATTAATCTTCAAACCTGCCGCTTCTTCATATTCTTCCATCACTTTTAAAAAGTTTGCTATGCATTCTTCTGGATCTTCCAATATTATCAACATGTCATCTGCATACGCTTTTACTTTATACTGTTGTTTTTTAATCTTACATCCTTTTAATTTAGCGTCACTTCTAATTTCATTCAACAGGATTTCTAATGTCATAATGAATAGTAACGGTGATAATGGGCATCCTTGCCTAGTACCTTTTTTTATCCTAAATTGTTTTGTTCTGTCTCCATTAACTATAATTTCTGCCCTCTGTTCCCTGTAAATTTCTTTAATCCACTTTATAAATTTTTTTCCCATGCCCATTTTGTTCAATATCTCTACCATAAAATCCCATCTGATATTATCGAATGCTTTTTCTGCATCCACAAAAATCAATGCTACTTTTTTTTCATTATTTTATTCATAATATTCGATAATATTTAATACAGTTCTTATATTATTATTAATTTGTCTATTTGGTAGAAAACCATTTTGATCTTTATGTATCACTTCCTGTAATATTCTTTTTAACCTTTCCGCCAAAATAATAATAAGGGAGGAAGGGAGCGGGGAAACAAGAAAGGTGGCGACATCCTTAAGCCTAATTGGTTTTTATTTTAGCGTGAGCTTTCGTGGATATAAACCCACCTCTTCAGATGCTATATCAACTGATATTAAGGTGTCAAGGATAAGGTGTTTGTGGGAGTGGGAATAGACTGTATTAGGATCCAGAAAGATACAGATCCTAATTTTTGCCCTAGATTTTCAAAGTGCTCCATAATGTGATACAGGTCTTTCAGATCTTTACAGTTGTTACCCTGTTTTCTGGGGGTGCCGGGAGGGACACCTAAATGAGCTTTCAGTTACACAAGTTGGGGAAATTAGCCAAGAGCACAAGCTAGCAATACGAGAGGCAGGGCAATGCAGCAAGATCTTTTACCCAATGTCTATGGGGTCAGGCCAAGTCAAGGAGCACATAGAGTTGAAATATTAATTGTGGTTTTTATTAAAATACAATCAAACAGTGTATGCAACACACTCACACAGAGAACTAAAGAAATAAAGGTTGGAGTTGGATAGAGGGCTTTTTAGAGGAGGTTTTTGGTGTGGGTAATACTTTATCTGTCCTGAAGCCCCGGTAGTCTGAAGATAGAGTTCGTGGATATGAAGGTTCTCAGTACATGGGACTGAGGGGAAGGCTCGCCAAGCAAAGCGGCAGCAAGGCTGGATGGAAGTCGGGAGCGATCCAAGGAAACTCACAAAGTCAGGAGTTTTTAAAGGGGAAAATGTAGCCACAGGCTAGTCCGTACTTGGGGAAAACAATGAGTTTCTGGCTGGAGACAAGGCCTCCGAAAGGTCAGAAATTAGCATGATTGAGCTAGGTCCGAACTGACAATAGAGTAGACAGTATGCAAACGCGGAGTGCTTGACAGATGAGGATTCTTCAATCAAGCTGCCTGCTCGGGGCAGGGAGTTCTTTGTAAACAGTACCTGATGAGGGTACTTGCTGTGAGGTCTCCTGAAGCGGTAGTTTGGCTATTTCTGGCCAGCCTGTATTTGTTTTGAATATTCCAGCGATTAGCGACCAAGCCTGTTTGCGTGCTTGTCTGGTGGCCTTGCAAGCACGTGGAGAACAGAGGGGTATAGTAGGCCAAATTATTGATATCAAAACGATATCTAATGTCACCCCAAGTGCGGATTAGGAACTGCAGTAACACAGTGGTCAGTTAGTGTTGAAGTGTAAAAGCATGTGCTTACCAAAAGTCTGTTTCCCTGGGTTCAAAACTCTCTCTGAGAAGACTGCTTCTGTTATATGCACCATAGCGAGGACTCTTATATTACCATATGAAGTGTGTCATGAAGCCATTGTCTTTCTTCATACCTCTGTGGACTTAATTAAATTCAACTGTTTCTCTTACTAAACTTCTTTTGTCATTTCCTTGTTCAAACACTATGACCTGTAAATTCCTTACTGTAAATCCAGGAAGGTTGAAATGTTCTGCAGATTGCCATTTCTAATGTCAGATTTGTGTCCATTGTGCAAAGACTGTCCTGTTCGTCCAATGTAGAGTATAGAAAGGACATTGCTGGCATAGGATGGCATATATCACACTGGGGGACAAGCACCTCTGATGTTGTGGGTACTGTTATTGGCCCCTGTCATATTGCTTCCAGAGTAGATATCAGAATAATGTTGTTATCTGGGTTTGTGATAGGGTCTTCTCTATGTATACCATCTCTTCTACCTATGATTTCTTGATGACATCTTTGTAATTTGGCCACAAGGAAAGCAAACATTTTAGAAGTTCCACCAGGATTTCAACAGCTCCAGCCCTATCATCAGTCTGAGCCTGGAACAATCCACACAATAAATTTACTTTCTTAACACTACTGTGGATTTGCACAATGGACTTCTTAGCATCATGGTCTATTGAAAACCCACTGATGGCTACACATAAATATCTTATGAAAATATTAATCTCAAGGTTCCATAGGTTGGCAGATGGTCATGGTAGTTAAAGTGGCATCAAATTGCTATACTTAGTTGGTGAGGATACAGTTCTGAATTATTGATGGTGCAATAAAGTTGAGATGTTAGCTGGTGTGAACCTAAAGCACAGTTGCACAACTCATGGTTCACCAAGCTATATGCAGCCTGTCAACTTTGTGTGGTGGCTCATCTGGGATTTGGTAAATTTGTTTTCAGTTGGGATTGCAAGATCATGAGGGTTATCAAATACCCAGAGGACCACAGTACGGGACTGGTGGGCTGTTTTGGTTGGTTGGGCACAACATGTGTAATCCTCCTGTTTAAACAGGAAATGTGTCATAAAACCAGCATCTAAAGACTTCTTAACTGAATTCAAATGCTGTGTTGGGGGGAGGAATGGGCATGCAAGCCAGAAAAGGTCAAACATTTCAATAGAGCTTGGCCATACTGGCTGGGTCAATCTGGGAGTTACCATCAAGTGTAGTATCAAAAAAAGTAATTTTACTAACCTCTGGATTTCAGCATGGAACAGTAACTCCAAGCTTGACACTATATTGCCCATTTCACTTTTAAATTTCTTCCATTACCTATACATAAAGACGTGAATACTATTGGTAGTCAAAACTAAAGTCAGCCCACCAAATTAGTGGGGTTTATATATTACACTATACTAGTTGCCTGCTAAAAATCATTCGATAGCAAAAAGAGATAGAGGTGGTAGACAAAAAGAAGTCTTATTGGAGGCTGAACCTTAAGGAAAGTTTGGAGATTTGTCAGCAAGAAGAGATATGCTCTTACATCAGGCTTATGAAGGAAAACGAGGTTTTTATGAGGAAACCAAATGCAAATTCACATTTCAGATTTCTAGAATTTACATCATTACTTACATTACTAATACTTATCTGCAGCAATTTAGGCCATCCTGTAGACTAATTTTCCTGTTACAAAATGCTCCGGTTGATTTACAGCACCTACATAACTGTGAAGATCATAAAGATTTTCTTAATTAAGAGTTGTTAAATCTAAGCAGTTTATCCCCTTTGCTAGCAGAAAAAAGAGGCAGGGCTGTATCAGTGATATGCACATTCCTCTAGGGTTCTCTAAGTGCATTACATTAATTTTACTAATTGTGGCACTGTGAAATAAGGTCATGAAAATATGCATTGGGAAAACCTCCTTGGAATGCAAGTCTCTTAAGTCAAACTTGTATCATAAAGGAACTCAGAGAAAAATGAGAACAATTTAAAAGCTACCGGGCAAAATTAGTCCAGAGAAAGAGACAGCGAAAAGTGTTCAGACATATGTTCATTTTCTCTTAATGGGACTCAGAACATAGAAACTGATACAGATTGATCTGTGATAATTAGTTTAGAAATAGACATTTAGACTCCTCTGTGATGTGAACCATTCAGACTGCGTGATTTATTTTTTGAAAATATATATGCCAGGAGCCAAACATGGGAAGGAAGAAGTCCAATAACTATAGGGTCATTTTGTTTGGTATTTTTAATACAGTGATCTCTCCTGCTCAAAAGGCAAGCCACAGTTCAGTGACTGAAGAATGTTTGCCTCTTCAACAGCATCAGCAACAGTGTTTACAATCATTCACAACTTCACTAGAACAAGCAAACATACTGTGATGGAATATGAGGTATCCTGAGTGGTAGAAAAGAAACCCAGCAACAGGTTGCCAGGGAACTAGAATGACCACTCCAGAGGAAAACCTAGTTCCTTTTACTGTGGAGGAGGGGATTGAAGGCCAGAGTGAGAATGTATTTATAGTAGGCACATTGGTTTTGAGAGAGAGAGTTTTCCAGAAGAGTCAGACTTTCAGGGATCAAGGTGAAGGTCCTTCAATGTCCAGGAACATTGTTTCAGGTCAGCCCATTGACTAGGAAGGAGGCTATGTCTTCTACTTTGAAGACATGAGCCATTTCCTACCCTCTGCTCTAGATCCATTTAAGTTGGTAGCAGTGCAGTGCTAGGGGCTCGGCCAACTGGAAACAAGTGAAAAGTTTAAGAATGCCGACTTGGACACCTTCACTACTAAGGAAACTGTGATGTTAAGCCAGAGGCATGCCAGAAGCATTTTATCAAGAGCAAGCTGAGGTCAAGAGCTGGTAATATATTACCATATACAGTTCAAACGGTTCAGGTGAGAAATAAGGTCAGAAACAGTCAAGCTCATTAAACAGGAACTCACGCCTGATCAAAAGGCCCAGAAAGAGAGGTGGTTTTGCCTCTAGCAAGGACTCAGTATGGCTCTATCTATCCACAGCTAGCCAACTCGGCAGTCTACCCGCTAGAAGATCTCCTATGGCTAAAGAGCCCTTATCCTTAGAGGGAAGACCTTGGTCATTCAAGCTCCTAATTCTGACTTCAGGCTGTCTTGTGGATTAGGAGAACCCTCATGGGGCTTCCAGGAGAGTCTTAGCCTTCATTGAGTATTGTCCGTTTATCTCCTGGACTTCTCCCTCTCATTCCCTGGAGGAAACAAAACCCATGTTTGGAGATAAAGGCCTATTTCTTGTCTGACTAGGAGCCGTTCAGGGAAGACATGGCATTCTGTAGCAGTGCATCACTTGCATAATGGCCTGCAAGGCTCCCTTAGGCAACTGGTGCTACTTTTTCATCATTTGCACAGGAGATGGCAGTGGAAATGGAAGGAGAAGACTGCTGTCTCTGAGCTGCACCTGGAAGCCAGGCAACGAAGAAACAGGCTGCTCTGAGCCAGAAGCCTCTTCCCCTTGTGGGCATTACTCTGCCTTTCCTCTCTTTTTCTTGCTGTCACATTTGCCTTCCCCCTTGCTGTTGTCTTTGCATCCACCAACGATGTAGCTAAACCAGTATGTAAGGCAAAGAAGTAAGTGGGAGTATCTACAAGGCAGATGGATTTTCTGGTGGTAGCATCCCATTTGCAAAATTCCCTCAATAGGGAAGCTTTCCTAGTAAACTACTTTATGGCACTTATGGTGACACATCAATCAAAACAGCCTTCCAAAATATTAACAGTATAAAAAAATAGCATTAAAATATTATTAGTATTATCATCAGCATCAGTAACAGATAAAACAATCATTAAAATACAGCATTATTACCAGAACAAAAGAGTACTCAAGACTGCCCTAAAAGCTGACATGGGGGAGCTGTGCACATGTTCCCTCAGGAATTATTCTAAAAATAAGAAGACGCAGTTCTCTTTCAGCGAAGAATTACAGGATTCCCCAGTCCTTCAAAAGTTATTTTAAATACTTTTAATAAAGAGCCTCTCTTTTCTGCACAACTCACTCATATTCGAGAGTACAATATTAGACAATCAATTGATTTGTATAGGCATTGTTGTTGTTGTTGTTGTTGTGTGCCTTCAAGTTGTTTCCAACTTATGGTGACCCTAAAACAAACCTATCACAGGATTTTCTGGGGCTGAAAGTGTGTGATGCACCCAAGGTCATCCAATGGGTTTCCATGGCCAAGTGGGGAATTGAACCCTGACCTCCAGGGTCGTAGTCCAACACTCAAAACCACTATACCACACGGGCTTAATTTTATAGGCATACCATCCTAAAAACTAACATGTAGCGCAGAAGCTGTTTAATTTGGGGATGTGAACAAGTGTAATGTTACCACATAGAGCCAGTGTGATATAGTGGTTTGAGCACTGGACTGTGACCCCGGAGACCAGGGTTACCCCAATTCTCCGCTTAACCATGGTAACCCACTGGCTGACCCTGGGTGCATTACACACTCTCAGGCCTAGAAGACTTTGCGACAGATTCACATTAGAGTCACAATAAGTCAGAAATGACTTGAAGACATACAGCAACAATGTTACTCCATAGGACCCAAATACCCTAAAGGCACCAGACCCTATCCGATCTTGGAAGACAGGCAGGGTCAGCTCTGGTTAGTACTTGGATGGGAAACCATTAATGACTACCAGGTGCTGTAGACTATATTTCAGAGGACAGAACTGGGGAAACTACCTCTGAGTACCCTTGATGTTGGCCCTTTTCGCACAGCATTTGCCATGCGAAAGAGGGCCTGGAGCATTGCATGGTTGCGAGGAGTGATCTGCACAATGCACTCACAATCGTGCGATGCTCCAGGGGCTGGCAGGGGCCAATTGTGCACCTTTTCATTTTCAGCTTGAAGCTGAAAATGGTGTGCTATTGTGCATTGCTCCCAGGCCCTGTACCCACTTACCTGGCGTGCGGAGCCTCTGGAGCTGGGCCGGTCGCGCTTCCTGCCCCAGCGCAGCCTGGGAAGGTCCCAGGCTGCACTGTGGAAGGAAGAGGCGGGGCTCTCATGCAAGCAGGCAGCTCGGGCAGAGCTGAAGCAGCAGGGAAGGGAGATCCTTTCGGCAGAGGCTGCTCGCACGATCCCTGCACCCCAGTGCCAAAACAAGGTAAGGTGCGGAAAGGGCCTCAGAAATCCTATGAAATTCATGGGGTCATCATAAGTCAACAGGCGACTTGAAGGCAGACAGACAGACCAAACACACACACACACACACAGAAAGACAAAGTTACCCTACTTCTTTCTGTGGTAGAAGTTCCAGAGTCCAGTTTTCTTGAAAAGCAGCCATCAGAGGAGATTGTTGCTTATCACTTTGGAAAAGCCAGTTTGATAAGCTGCAGGTTGTGCAACTTGGCAATATATCACATGTGGGTTTAAGATCCAAGCTAACCAGGTCGTACTGTGTACTTTGTGGGAAGGATTTAGAAAGGTCTGCTAAAAAATTCAGGCATTTCCCAATGAAATGCAAGCATTTCCCAATATATCCGCTTACACTGAACTTTGTGTCTTTAAAGAGGGAGAGAGGGAAGGAAGGATTTTATCAGATATTTTTGCAATAATTTGAAGACTAAAAGACCACAAAAAATATTTTAATATTTTATTTTCTTTCATTTTCAGAAAAAGCACAAGCCATTCTTTATGCATAATAAACACTAGTTTGCTTCAGACCAGAAGTAGCTAATTAGGTAATGTGAAGCAGTTAGAGCACAGACAAATTGTGAAAGTACAAGACTTCTTAGTCTAATTCAAAACTGCAAGGAGAAAGAAAATGAAACTTGACATGAAAGCATGGATATGAACAGATGATGTAAGGCATGAGTACTCTGTGTAATGTGAATAAAAACTATACCAAAGATGAGAGGGTACATGGCAAGACAGAGAGGGCCATTTAATGGAGATGACAGATGGAAAAACAGCTCTTCCCAGCCTGTGTGATAGTGCCAATTACTTTTCAGAACAGTCCTGATTTTCCCTAATTCACTCAGTTTATACCTACACACACACACACACACACACACACTCTTAACTACTGTCCTGCAAGGAATACGGGAGATGTTACTTGAACATTTTGTTGTTGTTTTAAAAATGGTCAGGATGATGTGGAGTCTACATAAGAAGAAACATAGTTAGACTGGAGATTAGGGAGAAATTAGCTGTTATGCTTTGTGCCCATGTGAAGAAAAGGAGCCATACTAGCTACCATTTTTATTCTCTGTATAAAATGTGTGTGTGTGTGTGTGTGTGTGTTTATATTAAGGATATAATTCTTTGCTATTTTTTTCTCAAAGGAAACATGAACAATTTTAGCAATTAACTTCCTCTTGCAAGAAAGTATTAAAAACTGTAGTTTTTTTGAAGACTATTTAAAATCCCACTCTTATTCTGTACAAAATTCACTTATAGTATTTTTTTCTGTAGAAGTAGTATTAATGCTGTTTTTTGCACAGAAAATGATGCTTTCTGTATAAAAATACAATGTGTGAGTTTTGCACAGAATAACTCCTGAACTGTGGAGATTCTTGTCAATTCAGGTTTCCTCTCATCAGGGTTTCCCAATATGGTTTTGACCACTTTTTGACTATTTCTGACTATTGTTTCCATCCCAACTGTGCATATTGCATACAGTATATACACACAACTTGTTTACAAACTGTATACCTGTGATTGGGTATAGAGCCCTCCTAATATCTCATACTTGTTCAAATATGTACATAGGAAGCTATTCCCATCCTGCACATGTTGAACCCAGCTTTGTTCTTTGCACAAGACTCAGTTGGCACAACATGACATCTGTCTTATGAGCTTTTACCAACAGACATTCTGACATCTCATTTTGGGATAAAAATTATCTTCAGCCAGCCTTGGACCATATTGTGCACTGTTCTGCTTTCCTTTCCTTAGAAAGGTGTCTGAATAATTTTATACACCCCATGCAGTCAGTTTCTAGCACAGAGACTTCATATTCTATAGCACACTTGTATAGCACACACATAGTAGTACATCCAGTGACGCTGTACTCTCTCCTCTTGACTTATGGGAAAGAGGAACTTTCAGACAAAGGAAATGACCAGCTTCCTGGCAGATAAAACTTTCTCGGTAAAATAGACTTGTCCTTGTTCACCTTTTTGTTTTCAGAACCATGGAAAGTACAGATGCCTATGTGGAATAATTGTGGCAGATTTCAAATATTAAGAAAGCCAAAAAGCAAAGAAACACAGAACAGATGAGTCTCCCATCTTCAACATCCTGGATCACTTTTGCACAGTAAAGCACAGAAGTTTCTACAGTCAGTTCCTTAATATCACTCATTAATTGGATGACATTCATTAATCAAATAAATACAATTTAATTTCAGTACAGAGAGACAGAGAGAGAATGAGTGAAGAAAAGAAGTGGCCAACTAACAGTGGGCCAGATCATAGACAGACTCTGCCTGGATTCCAGGGTGGGTGAGGGGTACAATTGTTTCATTAGTCCCATATTTTACTTTACTGGGTATTGTCGTCGTTGTGTGCCTTCAAGTCATTTCTGACTTATGATGACCCTAAGGTGAACCTACTATGGAGTTTTCTAGGGGTTGAGAGTGTGTCATGCACCCAAGGTTACCCAGTGCGTTTCAGAGTTGTAGTCCAGTTCTCAAACCACGCTGTAGCAATCATGTATTCAAACAACACCACATTGTAGCAGTCCAGGTATTCTGCATTCCTGGATGCCTAGTCACAGTATGGTAACATGGAACACTCATGCACAGGACAGGTCTCTCACGGATGTGGCGCTAGTGACATTGTTTGGAGATGCTATGACAGGGAGAGCATCGTAAGTTATTCCCCCCCCCCCCAATGACATTGTTCTTAAAACCCACCCCTTTATTTGTAATTACAGCCGTATCCCTAGCTGGCATTGCTATTGGAATTGCTCGTTGTTTTTGCTCCTTCCAATGGAAAACACACACACTACATTCCCATGGAATGAATAGTTTGTGAGTAAGTTGCCACATGGTGGCAGTGTGGGCCACAGAGTGGAAAATTCTAGGGCAAGCTATTCCAAACCAGCAGGGCAGAGGGGGAACAATGTTTCTAGTAGTGTAGTAGCGGACATTTCTATAGTTGGCTTATAACTTGGCATTCTTACTTACCCCTCAGGTAAACAGAAACAGATAGTTGGATGGTTTAGAGATGCTATATAAGGAGCAATTATTAGGCTTCACTGTGGTTGTTCTTTTCTTCCTCATTGGCTCTGATTTATGGTGACCCTATCCTACATTTTTTTCTTGGTAACATTTATTTAAAGAAGATTTGTCATTGCCTTCCTTTAAAGCTGAGACAGTGTGACTTGCCAAGAGTCACCCAGTGGATTTCTATGGATGAGTGAGGACTAGAACTCTGGTCTTCCCAGGGCTTATGGATGATCTTCATTATGAATTTCCAGTCACAGTGTTCAAGAAGTAATAAACAGCCTCCAAACATGCTTAATTAAAAAGTATAGAAATTCTTAAAAGCTATAGTTGTGGTTGCCTGATCAGTAACCAGTTGTGGTTACAGCTGGGGTGGTATTTTTTTCATTGATGTTGACACAGATCAGATCTAGAAAAGAAAAGATCAGAACGTGATGGTAATGTTATTTAGATGACAATGAACAAAGAACAAAACAACAAAACAAAAAATCCATCAGTAAAGAACTAATGTGGAAGCAATCTTAGGGCCTTTCTGCACTACACTGTTACAGCACTATTATTCCACTTTCAACATCCTGTGGAATTCTGGGGTTTGTAGTTTGCTGAGAATTCTAAATGCCTCTGCCTAAACTGCAAACCCCAGGATTTGATAGGACGTTGAAAGTGAAATAATAGCACTATAACAGTATAGTGTGGAAATGCCCTCAGTGGCTAATGTAGTATAAAATCACTCCCCATAATATCCACATAATCTCTAGTATTATTGAATACATGTCAGCCAAAATTCCCAATGGGCAGGAGAAGGAAAAGAAATGCTCCTTACACAATCTATCAAGCAAAAATCATTAGGTGAGTGAACGTGTCTCTGAGACCTCCTTCAGATTCACTACATCTTTTTCATTTCTTAAAAAAAACAACAAACAGCTAGGCTACAATTAATTTATTGGGAGATGTCAACTATGTTCCACCACCACCCAGGCCAGTGTATATATTCTGTGTGTGTTTGCACCTGGGCATACCAACCTCTTTTTTTTTCTTTTTTCTTTTTTGAGGGGAGGAGGAGGTTATCATGTTCCAGGAGGCAGTTTTAATCTTAGTACAAATAATTGTGTGGGACAGTTTGTATGTTTATCATTTTGCTATGTTAAAACAGAGATAGGCAGCTTCCATAGGGCCAAGGGCCACTTTTCAGGATGGCCAAATGTTTTGCTGTTACCCGTCTTTAGCTTTTTTGAGGTAGGTGGTTTTGGAGCTAGTTTTTCTAAAAAGTTTTGTTTGTTTGTTTTTGTAAAGTTAAAAAAGAAATAAAATTAGCTACAATTATGTAAAAGAGTTTTAAATTTAATATTAATTCCTCATCAAATATTAATAAAAAATACATAATACTGGGGCCTCAAGCCACATGGAAGCCAAAACACATCTCGTGAAGTCAGAACTTTTTTTTTCTTAAAAAAATGATCATGCAGTTTGCTACTGAAATTTAGCAGTAATCTGCTAAATGCACTTTGGTCAAAGGGGACAAGGAACAAACTAGCATCATTTAGTCTATATTATAGTCAATTTAATTTAGTTTAAAGTCTAATTAAGTGCATTTCAGGACCATATCACAGTTGATTTATTTTCAAGTCAATTCAATGTTCATTTATAAATAAATATATATTTTAAAACAATCAATCAAAGATGAGTGTGGGAACTTGTTAATAATGAGGGAGGAATTTTTAAAAATTTGGTTCTGATTTTTTTTTATCCATGTTATGAATATGTAGCTAATTTTATGTATTTTAACCTAAAAAAACCTGTTAATATACAAAACACATTTTAAAAAGGGTAACCGATGAGCCTAAGATGATGAGCCTATGAAGTTGGCCACTACACAATTCTATGCCTTCTCATATGATGACTCAACTCACGCACAGTTCCTTGTCTGTTATGGTCACCTAGGTCATCACTCTTTCAAGCTATGGCTTCAATTGTTAAACACTGTTGTAGCTGTTATAGGAGAATGTCCTCATGATCACGGATATCATATGGGTAGACCAGTGCTTATCCAGCAGCGTAGAGGCAAATAAACTTCAGTTTCTAATCTTGTTATTGAGCTCTGTTTCAAGCATTAGTGGGAATAAAGAATAGAAAACTAATAAGCAACTTGAGCTTCATGTAGCTGTGCTCCTACTTTAGAAGTATTCCATAATCCTAATACCATTCCCATATAGAATTCCCATGTAAACATAACAAAATAAAATAAATAGCCATAGTATCTCCTAAGAGACTTTTTTTTTAAAAAATCTCCAACTACATCCAACTATATCATTGGCCAAAACACTTGTCAAATCCTTCTATGATTGCAGCATCTAGTAAGGTGGAAGAAAATAAGCTAGGCAGCTTGACGTGTGGTATGGAACTGACATGGTAGTAAGATAATTATCTGTGAAAATCCAGCGTCTGAGCTGTGGGGCTCAGCCCAAATCAAAGAAGTGAACTTGTAGAATCTTGAATAAACTGAAAGGAAGAAAAGGAAAGAGGAAAAACAGGATAAACGCAGGGAATACTAAATGATGGCAAAAAACAGTGAAGATGAAGCTTGGCAAAAAGGAAATACAGTTTACAGCTCAATACGTCAAGAAAAAGGATCACTGGGTCTCTAGGTCAAATGCATTTAAAGTACTTTGCAGAGGGATATGGTCTTTTTCAGCAGAGTATAGCTGCACTTTCATTTGGAAGTTACCAACCCATAGTTGATACAGTTGTGAATATGCTTAAATTCCATGACAAACAAAAACCCCATCCTCAGTTCCAACTGTCATTTCTAGTAATTGGCAAGTTAAATCTTGGCATAGTCACAGACATTTCAGAGGACTTACCAGTCAGGATGAACATTCTCAAAAAGTTCACAACAAATTAGAAACAAGTAAACAAAAATTCCTGACTCCTCTCAAATACAATTAAGTGCAGTGCCACTTAGGGAACAAACCGTATGATGACACTATCCACATATCACTTGAGAAGGTTATAAGAACACAGTTGGATTCCATTTAATTAAAATAAATCTTTCGTTCTTTAAGTAATTTCCTTGCTGTCCAGGGATTCGTAAACAGTGTATGTTTATATGAAATATGCTAAATATGCTAAAACAAAAAATTGTTTAGAGATATTTTACTGATCATTTTTAGAGTCCAGATGGGTGGTAATTTGTGTTTAAAAACCTCTTTGTTGAAGTGAGAGAGCATTTACCTGATATTTTTCCAAACTCAATAACTTTTTACAATTGCATTTATTCTGTGAAGATGAAGTTTGGCCCTAAGATTTGGCACTCACTATAAAGTATACATAGAACATCAAACAACTAAACTCCCACAGTTAACGATAATTTGTTACACTTTCAAAGAGAACATCACATAACTGCTAAGTGTTTCAACTCTAGTAAAACACCAACCCTCATCCAGACACCTACATATAGAAACTACAAAAGCTTTCCCTAATAATGTCCTTTAGATTGTATGCAATCTTGAAAACATTGAGTTCAGAGAAAGTTAGTTGCGCCAAATCTACAGAATCTGTGGATATTAACTGGTTTTTTCTCTCTCAATGCAATCATGTGCATGTTCACTCAATTGTAAATTTCTCTGCAAAGAGCCTCACTCTTGACAAAACATGTTTTTGATTGCATCCTTTAAATGTTTAATGCCCATATCCTAAGGAAAGTCAGGTTGGCTTTACCCCTGGTGAACATCCAGTAGGTGGCGAAAATTATGATACTGTATGTGTTTTGAATATCTGAACATGGAAAGTTTGTAATAGAGGATGTGCTTTATTTAGCAACATACAAGCAGAGCCTGTGGGAAGCAGGCAGATTCCTATAACCGGGGGCAAACTGATGATCCTAGAATGCAACAGTATGGATCCTCACAAGCCACAACCAAATAAAATAAAACAAAAGATACAAAATAAAATTCTCACCTTTGGTCTAATTTCAAGTTGGCATCATTTCCAGTTGTTTTCTGTCCAGGTGGTAGCTGTGTGTGTGTGTGGGGGGGGAGTGACAGTGAAACGAGGACAATGAACTCTACCTTCCCTCATGAACTATCGATTCAGTCCCCAGATTTCTAACACTGTAGAGGGTGAGACACTGAAAATCATTTACATCTAGAACGCTTCTATTTGTTTGTATCTCAATCCCTCTCCCCACCTCTTTCTTCGTGTGTGTGTGTGTGTGTGTGTGTATGCACATGTGTCCGTGCCTTCAAGCCACCTGTCATTTTATGGTGATCCCATGAATTTCAGAGGATTTTCTTAGCCAGGGCGTATTCAAATGTGGTTTGAAATTATCTCCCTCTGATTATAGCCTGGGGCCTCTGGTATTCCTTTGGCAGCCCCCCATCCAAGTACTAATCAGGCTTGACTCTGTTTAGCTTCTGAAATCAGACTGAATTTGTTGCCTTATGGTATGTTGCATGCCCCACCCTCCTTTTTTGGATGCCTAAACTGTATGTCTAAATGCTCAAATGAAGTTTCAGGTTACTGCAGTGCTAGAAATTTGGGGATTGATGGCACATTTCATCGAAAGGATGGAATTCTTCATTTTGCCTCCTCCCCTAGCTACACTCCTGCACTCACTTCAAAACTATGATAGATAGCAAAACTTCAAAACCAGATAGATAAGAGATCCCACATCACTAAGCTAGGTTGGCTGCGGTTACCCAGAGGACCTTTTCTTCAGTCACTCCCAAGTTATGGAATGGCCTGCCGGAGGAGACCCGGCACATTACCAGTCTTTAAAAAAGCAGTCAAGACTGTTCTCTTCCGACAGGCCTTCCCAGACTAGTGTTCCACTGCCTCTCATCAATTGTCCCTTTGTTTTTAATTGTTTTTAATTGTTTTGTTTTTAATTTTTAGTTTTAATTTTATTTTAATCTGTTTTAATAGTTGGTGTGTTGGGGGGATGGTAGGGTTGGTGGGTGGGGAGGGTGGGCTACATTTTGATGTTTTAATATTTATATGTTTTGTAATGCCGCCTCAATCCATTTGGGAGAGGCGGGATAGAAATAAATTTTATTATTATTATTATTATTAACCATTTTTTGTCACACCCTTCATTACTCATCAGATTTGTCAGACAAAAGCATTGTGCTAGGCCAGTGCATAGAAATCAAGCCAGCTATGAGCCCAACTTACTACAGAAATTATTTTTCAAAATTATTTCTCCCCTGCCTTTCTCTCAAACTGGAATCCAAGGTAGCTGCCAATAAGAGTAAATATGGTACAGGTCCAAATAAAATCATAAAAACAAAATGAAATTATCAAAATACAATTGAACAAAAAGGAACAACACCCTCCCATCAAAACCCCCTTTCTCATCACTTAATAGCCGAAGGGTCTTAATAGCTGAAGGGTCACCTGAATAAAACATATTTGTCTGCTGATGGAAGAACATCAAGGAATGGGAATTGATCTAATGGAATTCCCAACTTTTAAAACATCTTTTGTTTCTATGTCTTTAATAGCAAATTGATGTGCAGGTAGTAGCTCATCTTTATCCTATGAGAAGCCACGCATCTTCATTTTCTGAGGAAAAAGTGTCTGCTAAAGGCATGAGAGTAAGCCATGGCATTTTTTTTTCTGTGTATCCAGTGGAATATAGGTAGATTACAGAGCTAGATTTAAAATGAATAAATCACCAGTGAAAGTTGACTTCCATGTCATGGAGGAGGAGAATCTGGCCTGGGTTTTAGTCTGAAATTTGAATGAGCTCTCCAACGTGCTGGATCTGTTTGGAATTTGGAACATATCTTTAGTCCTCCAGATTAAAACCCTATATGGAGTCATTACCTCACTGATATGAAAGCCACCAGTTGGCACTGCTTATCACCAGAGCAGATGATTGCTTTCTCAGCAAGTTGTAAATATCCTGCTCAGTTGTGGGTGAAGAGTGAGCCTTGCTTATAATGGTGGAGGAAAATCCACATGGTGCTTCAAACAAAGCAGTCATTTCTGACTCCAAGGAGAGCAGCTTCTATAAATCAAGAGTTATTTTTTTAAACATATGGGGCCTGAAGCTGCAATTGCTTCACTCTACTTTGCAATACAAATATAAAATTTGCATTAGTTAGAACAGTGCTAGTCAAGTGGTTGTTCTTGGACAAGTGCTGATCTCTAAGCCATCAGCTGCCAATTCCTGACAAGTTTCCAGGAAAGAAGGAAACAATTGTAGCCAACAGGCACAAATATACTCTAGTCCCAGGCACAATGGAAAAATATATTGCTGCTGCCCTATATCAGATAGCCTGAGAAGCACTGAGCTAGAATGTGCATTGCTATTTTCAAAAGTGAATCTCTTCTGCTTTCTCTACTAGCAGTCTAAATGAGAAAAGCTTTGCATAAGCAGCACATGAGAGGCTCAAAGGCTATTTAAGTCCATCAGCAACACATTCATCACTCAACATAGTATACATCACTTCTTTTCTTACAGATTTAGAAAGTGAGTATGACATGAGTGCTGGCATATTTATTCTGTTTTAAAACATTGATGGTTGCTGTCCTCCCTGGGTCTGTTTCCAAAGCTACAAATACAATTAGCTATGTATAAGATGGCTGGAATAGTTCAGAGGTGTTATATCCCAGTGCAATTACAAGTGATAATTCCGCCTCTCTTATTGTAGCAAATTCTCCATATAAACGGTTAATGCCTGAGAAGAGGTAACCATGCTGATCTATAAAACAGAGAAGGAGTGCTCTTTAAATGAAGGACTGTGTTGTGCTCCTATAGCTGTCAGAGTTTGTGTTACTGTCAAATTGTTCAGTTTATTTTGTTGATGATAAACTATTAGGAAAATTATGTGCCCTAGATTCAATGGTCTTAATACATGTGCACAACTTCCTGTATAATTATGTTTTCAGATTTGACCTTGAGAAATACTGCGAAGTACTGGGAACTAAATTATTCAAGGTGTTGTCTTTTTGTTTTGTTTGTAGCTTCTACCACTGCTTTCTCATCCTTTCAATTGTGTATGATGCAGGGGTTGTGCCAGCATTTGAATACAAAGTAGAATCTCTCTTCCTACAAAAAGCGATTTTACTGCTGTGGTTTCACATGAGACACAGTTTCAGATCTGTGATGAACTGAAGTCCTGTAAGGTTTTTAAAATAAATGAAAAGAAACTGTCCTTAGAACGAGCAGCTAGGAATTAGCATAAAGCAAAACAGTATAATGTGTGCCCTTTACAAGCAGTAAAAGAGAACAGTTCCAATACAGTTCTATAATGGTTATTTCATTATATACAACATTGACAGACTAGTAACCAGAATTTGTATAAAAGTATCCTTCCAGCCATACAGTGCACTCAGTTAGTAAGACCTACTGTGTTAAATGGGTTTTATTCTAAAGTATTTTATGTATAGACCACACCAAAGTCTGAAAACTACGTGCACTTCAGGGAAGAAGTGTATATAATACATCTGCAGCGTAAAATGTTCAAACATTTTATGTGGAAAACAGCTGAACAAAAGAAAATCAGGACACTACAGAACACAGTGGGTTTTTCTGATTCATCATGTCCCTTATCAAGGATTTCTCAGCATAATATCAATGCCTTTTTTCTGTAGCACTATGCTATAATATGTTATGTATTAGCTTATCAGTGACTCAGTAAAGACAGGACAGTCTTTGTACAAGAGGATTAATATACACAAATCTGACATTAGAAATGGAAATACCCAAAAATCAGTTGTAGAACATTTCAACCTTCATGGACATTGTTATGAAAGAGTTGGTTTGTCTTGTCCACTGTCCAACAGGACATTGTTGTTGTGTGCCTTCAAGACATTTCCAACTGATGGTGTTCCTATCGTAGGGTTTTCTTGGCAAGATTTGTTCAGATGGAGGTTGCTTTTGTCTTCTTCTTGGGCTGAGAGAGTGTGACTTGGCTAAAGTCACCTAGTGGGTTTCCACGGCACAGCTGGGATTCAAACCCTGATCTCCTGAGTCATAGCCAAATACTCAAACAATTAGATGATGCTGGCTCTCAGAGGTTTACACATAAAAGTTCTAAAGCAGAAAAGTAGAAAGGAAGACTAGAAAGAGAAACAGCTGGATTTAATTCTATTACGAATTCCAATCCATTAGCAGAGGTATGAACAAAGGCAATGGCTTCATGGCACACTCCTTATGTTAATATCAGAGTCCTCACTATGGTGCATATAACAAAAGGAATCTTCTTGGAGAGAGTTTTGAACCCAGGGAAACAGACTTTTGGTAAGCAGGTTTATGCTTTCACACATCAGAACTAACTGGCCACTAAAAAGATCTGAAATCCCAAACAATTGTGGTGCAAGGCCCCACTTTGGGGGTCCCCAATATCAGTATGGTTTGGATGGGCACCATACCTAATTGGCATCATATGTAATTGGCAACACATTTTATTGGCTCTGATGTCAAATTCAAGCCTGAAAGGTGACAGAGAGGTCAAACCAAGCGAAGGAAAGAATTTGACTGTAAATGTGAGAAGCGTAGGTCAACTCCAAAATTCCTCCAGGTAAGACTGAGTCATTTGTCAGGCAAATACACATCATTCCTGTGGATAATAGGCTTAAATAGAAGCTGGAATTTTCCAGGGAATCCAACTGAGAAGAGCCCACCAGGACACTGATTGACAGATATCCATCCCTTGTACCCCTGGATTCTTTCGTCTGCCCTCACAGCACCCACAATAGACAGCTATTACAACACCCATCATGTCTTTGTCAATCAAAGCACTAAGCCTATCAACAAGCAAAATACTCATTGTCCTCAACAGGTTCCCTTTGTCTTGCATCCGGAACCTTCACAGCCACAAGCCATTTTCAGGGTACAAATACCCCTGCTTTGAGGAGGCCCAGCGCAGTCTCTTGAAGGTCTACCTGTCACTCTGCCCGTCTGGCTCCTGAATGAGAACTGCCCTTAGGTCCTACCTAAGCCAAAATACACTTCTGCTCTTCTGGACTGGTAATTATAAATCCCTCCAAATCCCTCAGCTTCTCTATAATTTTTCCTCCCTTTCTCTTTCAGCTAGCTCTTGTGTGAATGTGTGTATCTTGTGTGCATGCATGAGTGCATTCCCCTCAATGAAATCATTTTATTAGACAATTTTGCTTGGTTTTTGGCTTGGCCTGACCCCATAAAAACTGGTTTAAAGATCTCACTAGGTTACCCTGCCTTTCTGTAGTGCTACAGCTTGTGCTCTGGCTAATTCCCATTCCCCAGTAGTTGGAGCACATTGAGGTGTCCCCCACGGGACCCCAGAAATCAGGGTAACGGTGGGTAAAATATATCCCTTCCTTTATTACGTGTTCTTATGTTAGCCTCCTAAAAGCCTGGGTAACCACCTTATCACTTGGCATTTGAAAGATGATCGCAAAAAAGGGTAAAAGGAGTAACACGAATGCTTACAAGTCGATCTTGGTATGCATTTCTTTAAAACATGAAATGACAGTGTTTCAACTTTCAAACATTCTGTGTCCTATCCAGGGGGGAAAAAAAACAGGCTATTAAAAAATGAGGGCAAGAATGATAGCATTTCCTCTTTTTCCCTTGAGCCTTTGAGGAGACTCCCACCTTCTCGCTTTTCTTTCAGCCTTTCCTTAATTTTGGCAAAACTGAATCCTTTCTCCCCCCTCCTTCCCTTCTTCCGCTCTTCCTCCTACCAAGAGGAGGACGCACTCCTACGCGCTTGGAAGCGAGCCCTATTCAAAGGGGCCCGCCAGTAACCCGCCCCAGGGTTGTAAGGCCAACTCCAGAAACCTCAGGTAGGGCTCCAACACGGAGGCCAGGCCAGCTCCGCCCCGCCGCTTACGTCACCCACCACTGAAATTTTGAGTTAGGACATGGTAAGCGCGGTTAAGGCTGACGTCAGCGACAGCTGTCTGACTGGCTGTTTCGGGTGCCAATCGTCCGTTATCCCGCCTCGGAAAATCCAGAGAGGAAATCCTGCGCTTCCTCTTCCCTTCACTGATTGGTTAGCGCTTCTGAGGCTGCTGCTTTCCCTTCCTTCCTTTTTCCAGCTTCGCCCCTCGCGCGTCGGGCCGCAGAAACGTTGGGTGGATCGAGGAGGGCTGGAGGTGCGCCGCCATTGCCGCCGCGATGACGTTCAAGCGGAGCCGCGACCGCTTTTATAGCACTCGCTGTTGTGTTTGTTGTCACGTCCGCACCGGCACTGTCATCCTGGGGACCTGGTATATGGTAAGAAACGTTAACTCCGAAAGAAGGTGGGGAGGGGCGAAGGGGTTTCCTATGTTAAAGTGCGCATGTCCGGGGGAGAGGGGGAGACGGGTTCGGGTGGGAAGGGAAGGGAGGGGGATGCTTGTGTGGTGAAGTTCCGGCTAATGTCCTGCAATGCGCATGCGCCCGGCTCCTAGCTACGTTGTGGCATCGAGTCCTAAGGGCTGCGCGTGCGCATTGCCTTCTAGGAGAATTATCAGAACTTTCGCAACTGCGCTTAGTACTGCTAGAGATTGGTATTTTTTTTGTGAAGGACTACATTTCCCAGTGTTCCTTAGCTACTATCATCAGTGGCCAGCATAGCTACGGGATTTTGGAGCTCTGGGAGTTGCTAGAAAAGAGAGTGGAATTTCCCACGTTTTGGATTGTTGTGATGTTGCATAAAGGAAGCGAGAATGGTTGTGTATCTGTGTTGGATTTCTCCATAGAGTCTAGCTGATTCAGCATATTTTTCCTTTGGGAGTAAGTTCCACTTGAATCGGTGTGGCTTGTTTCCAGACTGCTGGATGTGGGATTGGAGAAAAGAAGTGTTGAAGAGAAGTGAACTTGCCAGCCTACTTCTCATGGAGTTGTGAGGAGGAGGTCGAGGAGACTCTTGAGGGTTGCAGACCTAGGGACTGGCAAGGATTGTGTCAGTAAACTGTAGCAAATTGGCTGTGTGCTTATCTTGCCACACTTCATCTTGTAAATTGCATGAAATAAAACTAACTATGAATTTGGTGTATTGTCTCTCTTTTTTGCCATACAGAGTACCCAAAATGTCACTTCATGAATATTCGACGCAAAACTTGTGTGTCTCTTGCCTGGCATTACAGGATCTCTTATGTTTGACTGCTGACACATAGGCCATTTCTGCACTACATTGTTATAGTGCTGTTATTCCACCTTCAACATCCTGTAGAATTCTGGGGTTTGTAGTTTTAGGGAGGGGCATTTAGGATTCTCAGCCAAAGAGATCGTTGGCTTCAGTAATCTACAAACCCCAGAATTCCACAGGATGTTGAAAGTGGAATAATAGCACTGTAACAGTGGAAATGGCCTGAGACAAGTGTGGGTCTGCACACACACTGATTTCCTCTCTTTTCAGTCTGATACTGCTGCTTGGTTGCCTCTTCTTTCATCACAAAGAGTGACCTCTTCATAGTGGGTGGGAGAAATGGCTTGTTCAGTAGATCTCTTTCTACATATAACATGTGTCTATATAGTGTATAAAGTTTATATAAAATAGGAACTTTAGTGGTAAACACATTTGAGAACAATTAACTAATTAGGTGCTTTGTCAGCACTCTGTCTTGTAGGCCTTCTTACATACGTGAACACAAATGTAGAAAGAGCTCTATTGAACAAACCATCTCTCTCACCCATTATGAGGATAATATATGGAGGGGTGTGTGTATGTGCATGCACACTCACATGCACACATAGTCCCCTGTCCATCTTCTGAACCTGGCAATATAAAAGGAATATAACAGCACCTTTGAGATTAACTGGTTTTTATTTCAGCGTGACATTCATTGATTTTAATCTACTTCTTTAAATGCAGTACATAATGATATTAAAGCCTCAGGTTATAAAGCATATTTATAACATGAGGCTTTAATATCATTGTCCTGCATCTGAAGAAGTAGGTTTATATCCATGAAAGCTCATGTTAAAATAAAAACCAGTTAGTCTTAAAGGTGCTGCCACAATTCTTTTTTTTTTTCCTCCCCTCCCCTTCCTCCTTTTAATGGTGCTAGAGACTGACTACTTCTTGGAGAACTGAATCTGGCAAGGCGCACTTCCAGACGTGACACTGAGTTCCCAAAGGAATAGAAAACAGACATTTTGCAGTTCTCTAGGTTCAGCATAGTAGGGCGTGCCCTGTCTCCCTCATGCTGTAGACTCAAGAGTGTGAAAACCATTTTTCAAGAATTTGTCTGTTGCTTACTGATAAAGAGTGTCTGAAGAGGGTCTACCCTGGTAAAACTCTTCAACTCTAGGAAAAACATAAAAGTGATAGTTTCATGTGGTGAACTTTGTTTGGAAACACATTCTTCTTTAATTTAAAAGACTTAGAAGAATTGTGTTGAAATCAGTGGAAATTACTTGCATTCAGGATAGATGTGTTAACAGAGCTACAATATTAAATATGAGCGCTCAGTGGCAATTGGTTGTATGCTTGTGATTTTTGGCAGATGAACTGAAAATGTTAGCTCTTTTTAAATTCTATGGACTAACATAGATGTAGGAGAACTAAGAAAGGAATCCAGCCAGGCTTCTCTTTGGCTTGGTCATCCATGTTATGAAAATGGGAATAATTATTTGTATAGATTTCAACTGGAACCTTGTAGCTCTGGAAGTGTCTACATGGAATAAGAAGATAGGATTGCTGTTATGCCACACTTTGCAGCCTGAGGTCCCTGGAAGAATGGGATGTGTTTGGTTGTACAAAAGCTAATAGGATACCATGCAAGAGTGAGATTTTTTTTAGGCAATATATCCTTCCAAAATTTCATCCTTGAAAAGTAGTTTTTACATAAAAGAAGCAGAAAAATATGGTACTTAGGACATAATACGATCAAGCTCCAAGTTGAAGCTTTCTGTGTAATTCCCTGTAGGCTATTAGTTGATACGCTTTAAGACGGTCAGTATTCATTTAGAGGAGATTTATAATACTTGTGAGGTGTTTGTCTAGATTTTTTTGCCCACATGCTGATTGTTTGCACATATATGCAGTGGATATCAATAATTGCAATAGTTTGGAATTAAATTTTTCTATAATTAACTATGCTACATTCGCGCGCACATTTTTCTGGAGGTAGTCCAGCTGAATGCAGTGGGACTTCTGAGTGCGTGCAATTCCAGGACATACACTGGGTTTTTGTAACTGGTCTTTTATTATGGAATTCTGTTAAATTAATGCTGTAAGTTCTTAAACCATTGTTTGATCATATTTGACCAGCCAATCAGTGGACTTGATGTAACTTTTTTTTTAGTCTATTTATCTGGTTTTAATGCTTTTCAAGCAATCTTTACAAAGAGGTCTACATGACAAGTTTAATAACCATCATTTAGTATTGTATAGTAAAACAGTAGAGGCAAACTACAGTGTGGAAGAAGTGTTTTGAAAGGTAGGTCTGTCCTTTTCTCAAGGCAAGAGAGCTCTGAGGTCACCTAGTTTTGGCAGCAGGGATGAAGGTAGATACCGAATCTTCCTCTGTTTTGACCGAAAAGTGTCTTAAGTTATCAAATACAAGATGGAATACCTTTTAGTAACCATCCTCTGGGAGATTAAAAGAGGGAAAAGTTCACTGGGTGTTTAGACCAGAAATTATTACATAATGTATGTCTATTCATGAAGCAGTTTTATTGTGTTTGTGTTACAGATTAAAATAAACCTATTAAACTAAGCTAAACCAAATCCTCTTGAAGGAGAATGCTGTGGTCCAGCTTATAAAAAACAGGTCTGATTTTTCTGCTACTGTTTAGACTCTGTCTCCTTTAGTTGTATGTTCTGTCAGATTTTGTGTGGTGATCAGTATTGAATTAGAATACTTTAAAACAGTCACATTGGAGCTTAAATGTGTATCTGTGGCCTAAATTGTTAATCCATGTATGTTGGAGTGGCTATCCTGAGTACCAGAGAGCCATCCAGCAATGCGTTGCCAGGCAATCAGTATAACCACTCCAGAGAGAAACCCAGCCCATTAGTGTGAAGGAAGGGTTAGAGGCATAAGAGGGAAATGCATATATAGCAAGCACCTTGAATTGGTTTTGGTCAGACTTCCAGGAGAAGGGGCTAAGAGTCAGTCCTTTAGCCAGGGGGGTTGAAGTGAGAATGGTGTGTTTTCTCAGAGGAAACCTAGACTGAGATGTAGAAGAAGACACAACCCACTTTTGGCTCTGGTCAGATAGTATGACCTAGCTTTGAGAACTGAGCCTTTGGCAGAAGGGTAGCCAGAGGCCTATGTGTGAGAGAGAGACCTGTGCTTTTATGCTGATGGAAAGATGTAAGAAACTAAATGCATTCTGAAGATCTGTTTGAGCTTGGACATACCTGTGAAAGCCAATACTTTATTCTAGTTGTTGTTTCAATAAAGATTATAGTATCTTTTTATAAGTTTTGACTCAGCGTAATTATTTTCAGTAGTTATAACCAAACAGGGACCACATTGCCATAGATCATTAAAGGGGTTCTAAATAACAATTGAAAGGCTTTATGCTTTTTACATGAAGGCGATGATTTAAAGGGGAAGGCAGAGCTGAGTGGAATGACAGGGTGCTTTAGCAGATTGGGGGAGCTACGGACCAGTCTGTGAGGTGAAAGAAAAGCAGGCCTTGCCACACCGTGCTTCCTTGATACTCATATGGAAGATCTAATGATTTAAAAATACTGGGTGTTATGACAGTCTCATTTCTGCTATAAGAAAAGGCTGTGAAATTGGAATGGGGGGAGAATAGTTGAGATTTCACACCATCTCAACAATTTAAAATGTTTTGAAAATTATTTATATATCTATTTTTTTTTTAAAAAAAAATCTCGTCTCTTCTCTCAGGTCTAGGATTCAAGGTGATTTACTAAAGTTAAAACAAATGCAGGTAAAAGTTCACATTATATAAAAATTAAAAGATAATTAAACTATTGATAGAATTAAAAGCAATTTAAAAGTATGAGCACTGAAACAGATGGGGAAATCGATGATGCAGCAGATTGTTAAAGGCCCTTTCCGCATGAATGACCAGTTTTCAGAGGTCTGTTGAAACAGAAGAGTCTTTGCTTGCCTACCGAAGGACAGAAAGGAGGGTGCCAGTTGGGCCTCTAGTAAGGGAGTTCCAGAGCCTAAGAGCAGCCAACAAGGCGGCCAGCTCCCATCTTCCTAACAAATAGATCTTAGAAGGAGTTGAAAAGGACAGAGAGGCCTCTGCTGAAAGTCTCAAAACATAAGCAGGCTCATATGGGGGAACATGGTCCTTCAGATAACCTGGTGCCAAACTATATAGGGAGCTTATTAATCATGGCACTTTGAATTGTGCCCCGAAATGGTGCCATTTCAGCCGGGGAAGTTGTTATGTTCCCTGCAGCCAGCCCCAGTTAACAATCTGGATGCTGCAGTTTGGACCAGATTTAGTTTGTTAACAATCCTCAGAGGCACAGCCTCATGTACAGTGTGTTACAATAATCCAAATAGGATGTGACAGAAGTGTTGTCCCCATAGCTAGATGCAGCTTCTCTAAGAGTGGGCACAGTTGGTGCACAAGCCATAACTGTGCAAATACAAGGGAAATAAAAACTGCAAAATGTTTTCCTTTAATGTTTCTGAAAAATGAAAATTGTTACTGTACAGTTAACCTCAGTTTACAAAGCCTCTGATAAAGAAGCTCCTTTTTACAAAGTCTTTCAAAGAAATCTAGCTCAGCCCCCCATTTTCTTGTTTCCTGTCTAGTTGGTTTATTTCATTTTTTAGATCAGCATTGTTTTTGGAAGGAAGGTGAAGGAGAGATGGAGAAAAACAGACTTTCAGTATTGAGTTGTAGCAGCATGTCTGCAGTAAGCAATGTAATAAAGCTTTACTTGGGAAGAAATGGGATTCTGTTCGAGGTGATGCTACGATAGCTGTGTGTGTTTGTGTGCATGTGTGTGCGTGCTTATAGCTGCCTCCAGAATCATTTATTGAGCATGTGTGAAGAGAAGAACAGAAAAAAATGGGAAAGCGGATTAGCCTGCTTGACCAGCACGTTGAAAAAAGCATGGATGTATAAGCTTTGCCACCAAAATGGAAATCATAACAAGTAGGAGGTGTTGAAAAAGAAATAATTGCAGGATGCATTTTGGAAGAAGCTTTCAAGTCGTCTCTAGAAGAAGAAAATTATGAAAAGTTCACTGAAAAATGTTGAACTGCTTTTGTTTTTTGTGATGTAGGAACCTGTCTCTGTTCTTTTGTTGTTATTTCGTTAAGGTATTTCTACCTCTGCCACCAAAGCAAAGCAGAGCCCAAGAACAAATCTACTTCATTAACTGAAGTACATCTGTATTCTCATATGTACTCCTGTCCTGTTAATTTCACTTTGGATTGTATCATTCGAAATAAATCTGTTGAGGTTTTGTTGGTGTGAAATCTGATCATATTATATTGTGCAGGATCAATTTATCTATTCATCATCAGTCAAAATAGCTTTCATGTGGGAGTTGTTGTTGGCATTGCATAGCATTTTTGGCTACAGAACAGTTTGTAAGAGGTAGAAAAACTGGTCCTTAAAGTGTGCAAAGATGGGGAAAAGGAATCTGCAAGTGCTAACTCAGGAGTACTAGAGCTCATCCAGAACTTTATTATTCATTATGATAGTTTGCCAGTTGTTCCTCAGCATTGTAGCACTGTCTTTGTATATAGTGCTATATGAAAAATGAGCAGATAGCATCCTTTCCCAAGAGGTTTACAAAAGGAATGGGGGAAAACATATATGCCCATATTTCATGTGTTTGATGTTGCGTGCTTTCAGTTTGCTTGTGACCTATGTTGTCCCTAAGATAAGCCTGTCCCAGGGTTTTCTGCAGCTGAGAATTTAATTATATTAGAGTAGTAATTTGTATTTATTTTGTATGAACTGTATGCAAAATATATAGTATATATACTTTGTATATACTGTACTTTGTATGAACTTTGTATTGTAACTATTGGGAAATGACCAGAATTGGGAACTGATTGTAATGTAGTGCTCCTGTTAGATTAATATAACCAAGCAGTCATGCAGTACCACCACCACCACCACTACTACTATTACTACTTCTCCTTCTTAATATGGATCACCTTGGTGCATTCAGATGTGTTAAGGGGGATGATGAGGACTGTACTGCAACATCAGGAGGCTGTCAAAATTGAGAAAGTGGTATCGGCATTCCATTAGACACAAGCAGTTTCAACTGTGGATTCTTTACCTTGACATATTATGCACAGTACACTTGACCCTCCATATTTGCTAGGGTTGGGGTAGAGGACCCCCACAAAAGTGGGAAAAACACACATATCAAAATGTGTGTGTGTGTTGAAAGGGGGTCAAGGCATGTTGGGGAGACCGAGCACCCAGGGTCCAAACCCCATCAGGGAAAGGGAGAGAGAAAGGGTGTGTGTGTGAGGGTGATAGCCCTATGCTTCCTCTCTCATGCCCATCTCTTTCCTTGGATGCAGAGGGCGTTGGAAGAGGGCTTGTGGTGCTGAGAAATTGGCCTGCAAGACATGGATTTTTGAAGGCTGTGGGGCCTGATCAGAGCTACCAACAGGGAAGCCCCCCCCCGAAAAAGAAGCACTTGAGGTGAGGGGCAGGGATTAGAGCGGTGGTTCTCAACCTGTGGGTCCCCAGATGTTCATGGACTTCAGCTCCCAGAAGCCCCAGCCACTGTGGTCAATGCTCAGGGCTTCTGGGAGCTGAAGTCCATGAACATCTGGGGACCCACAGGTTGAGAACCACTGGATTAGAGAAACTTGCAAATAAATTTGTGAAAGTTAACCCTGCAGATGTGGAGGGCCAACTGTACTTGTGAACTTAAAGTTTGTAAAAAACCTGTTATGTGTAAAGCAAGGGTGGGTAAAATGTGCCCCTCCTGATATTCTTGGACTGCAGCCCCCAACATTTTTCACCATTGGCTATGCTGGGTTGGGATTGTTGGGAGCTGCAGTCTAGGAACACCTTGAGGGCTGCATGTTGTTCACCCCTTGTATAAAGGCATATTACAATTTGACAAGAACTACTTGTTCTTTCTGAAGCTGGATATGGAAAAAGCAGCCCATAAGCATCATGAAGCATGTGGATCCCATGCATCCCAACCCCCTTCCTTTTTTTTTTTTTTTTTTGTAGGCTCCAATCCCTCCCCATTCAGAAAAAGACTGTGAGTGAGAAATCACCCCAGAGAGTCTCTACAGGTCACATGGAGTGGCACCGTGCATTGAAACAGTTCCTGGACTCGTCGTGGTCTTCAGACATATTAAAAATGCTGAACATCACTCAGAACAGAACAGAGCATGCACATGCACGCACGCACAAAGCACAAATCAGAAGTTCTTCTGTTAATTTACAGATGATATTTTCCGACATTTTTAGCCAAGAATCCAGACATGAGGCCCAATGAAAGTGTGCAAATTAACTCCCACTATAGTTTGCCCATTCTAGCCTTTAATGATGTACATAGAACTCTTGTGTAATTAAATAAATACAAATGTCCTGTTGGAAGAGCTTTTCTCAAGCCTTACTGTCGGCCCTGCTTTCAGAAATCTCAAGTGACTGAGGTGCTTTGGATGTACATTGGGTTCATTCAGGGGAATACAAGTAGTTGAAATTGTTCTTTGTTGTAACCTTGCTACTTGTCTCCTTAGGAATGATTTGCATGAGAACTTGAGCTGTGGGATTGTCAGAGCCCTTCCAGTCATGTTTGCTCTTGGTATGAGTTTGCTCTCTGGAATGTCCCACTCTTACTGTGTGTGTTGGCAGTAAGTTGGGGAGGCTGTTCAGTACTACTTTTGAAACCCTTATGAGGGACATTGAACTTAGTGAAGTTGATTTCTAGTTTCTTGATAGAACTTATCTTCATCTGACAGGTTAGTGTTGATAGCAAAATATATTCTGGAGTGGGTTCTAGTTCTGTGCTATGTTTACTTCACATTCCTTTCCAAAAAAAAAAAAAAAAAGGTTGAGGGACCTTGTAAGTACTGGCAGAGCCCAAGGGAAATTACATCAAAAGGTTAGGTCATATTTATGGACTTGATGAGGATAGACAAATGGATATAGGAAGATCACTTGACTGGATTTGAGACTTGTTCTGTCTGCTATGTTGTAAAGCAAACTACACCTGGATTTATTTGTCCCAGATTTGACTCACGTAATTCTGTCCTGTTTCTTTCTACCCTTGTCCTGTCATCCACAAGCAGACTAAGCAAAGCTGTTGATTTTGGAGTATTGTTTCCATACTGTTTCGTATCCTTAAAGAGCTGGAAGAGCTCATATTTTAAAAGCAGTATTTAATGTGAAACTCTTTGTTTCTCAAAAAGCCGTCACTGGATTTCTGGATACTTAGTGGATATGTGTGTATTTAGCAGTCCAAGTGGCTCCTGACAGATCCTAGGGGCAAAAAATTGGTTCCCTGTCCTGTAGCAGTTGTCCATCTGATATAAAGCCTGTAGTCCCTTGTAAGCAGTCTTGTTGAACATGCTAGAACTTGCTTTTGCTTGAATTTGGTGAAATTTGTTTTTGGGTAAATATATCTGAGGTTAAATGTAAAACATTTACTGTGCATATGGCAGTAGCAGTATTTACCAAATTAAATGACTTTTTTTCTCAGTATACATCATTTCTTTTCTGTTACAGGTAGTGAATCTTCTAATGGGCATTTTGCTGACTGTTGAAGTGACTCACCCTAATACTGTGCCAACAGTTGATATTCAGTATGAAGTTATTGGTAACTACTATCCATCTGAGAGAGTGGCAGGTAGGTGTTTAATTTTAGATTGGGGGAAGCTGTAAGTTTTGAAAATTTAAAGGTGCATTTTTCAAAAACATCTTGCAATATTTGTTTGTTGCATTTTAATCTGTGAGGCACGTTGATAGGCTCAAATATTTTGAATGGGTTTACTTGACAAGCCATAATTTGTGCTTACCTGCCAAGGCATAATTTGTGGCTGTCTCTGACCTCTCTGAGTTAAGGAACTGAGGAAAAGAGCAGCCCGCCTTATAAAGATGACATTTTCCTTCAGCAGGAGAGGATATCCTTGGTTTGCTGCTCATACTTGTTCTGAGAGGCAGGGATGTGTAACCTAAGTCTGAAGTGGCTTTCTAGGTGGAGAAGCAGCCTTCATTCAATTTTCTTCCTGACTGGCTTTAAGGCAGACTGCCAATGACTAGTGGTGGAGTTTTTGCTTTCTCTCATATTCCAGCATTGCAATTCAGTGTGTGGTGTCCAGTCAAGTGAGGCCAACTCAGGATTACAGTCGGCCCTCCGTATGTGCAGATTCTGAATCCACAGATTCACCCAACCATGGTGTGAAAATGTATCTTTAAAAAAGAAAAATGCCAAAAGCAAATTTTAAAAAAAATCCCCAAAGTTTTATATAAGGGATCCCATTTTAACTACATTGTATGAAATGAGACTTGAGGATCCACCAATGTTGGGATCCATAACTGGTTCTGGAACCAAACCCTAGAGGCTACCAAGGACCCATTGTATTGTGTGACTTCCTTCAGGCCATGGCAAACATTTATTGAAAAGGCTGTGGGAGGAAAAGACGGAAGCAAGCAGCCACTCTAGGAGTTCAGCCCACCTGTTTGGGTGTTGGCAGATACCATTGAGTCCATGCAAATTGACAAATTGAGCTCATTTATGTGGGTGCAATCTCACCTCTCAGAACTAGCACACTATCATTCTCTGCTAGTGTAACTCCCACCCCCAGAGTTGGCGCACTCAACTGAGCATGTTTTTTTGCCTCATTGCCTCTGTTATAGGCTATGGGAGCAAGGCAGTGCTGGTAGTGAGACACAGCCACAGAAGATATACTGAAGTGACACTTAGGAAGTGAGGTTTTTATGACAACCTGGTATGAGGAGATACTGTTTGTCTCTCTTTATTAAAGGGCATTCTTTTCACCCTCAGTCCTGGCAAGATCCTTCTGTGAAGGAAAGGAAAATGAGCAAACTCCTCTTTATTTGGGATATAGTCCAAGTAGTGAGGGCTTTCTCTCACCTTTCAGACATGGGGAAGGGAGAGCTTCCACTAGGTTGTTTCATTCAGAAGGGATATATGTTCACCACAGACCTAGGGCACAAAGAGCAAAATCCACCTATAGCAGCATGTCTGTCTTCCTGATTCCCTGTTATCAGAGAACCTAGTCACCACCCAGAAGATACATTCTCATCACACTGAGGCCGAATAGAGTGTTTAGTATGGGCATCCTGCTTTATTGGTATATCCTCTGTACCTCATCAGGAGAAATACCAGTACCTGAGTCTATGGAGATTTTAACAGAATGGGTCTGTCAATCCCCTCCGTCACTGATTGAAAAACCCCTCATCTGGAGTTTCTTATTATCAGATGCATCAGATAACAGCAAAGAGACTGGTGAAGAGTCTGGAATAGGTGGTTAGCATCTTTGAAATATGTACCATGAAAGTCTGAAGCTAGCTCTCTCCTCTGTGCCATGTCGAATGAAGCAGTTTGGGCTGAGGTGACATGGAAGAATCATTTCCTCATTCTGACTTGTCAGACTCTCAGTGCTCCTACAATAATCAGGAGTGGGAAAGAAATCTTGTATCTTGTCAGTCATCCTGAAGAATAACACTTTCCTCCCTCCCTTCCTACCAACTCTGGGGTGGTTTCCAAGGGCTTCTTACTTCCTTTAGGTAGTTATGATTTAAAAAATAAACAAATAAAAACTTCCTTGACTTTGAGGAGTTCAAGGTTCACCTAGTACAGGATTGAGCAGTGTTTGACCCCAGATGTCATACAGACCCCAGTACTGGTCCTTAACTCATTTGGGATTGGCAGGTCACATTTGTAGTATCTCAGATTGCCTGCTTTTCAAAATCAGAAGTGGACTTATAGCCACTTTCATCCCCCCGCTTTGGCAATCTTTGTGCCCTCCATATCATCATGTGAACCAGGTTTCATTCCATTCCTAAGCACTCGTGTAGCCCTATCAGAAAGTAATGACAATTCATAATTGGTTACATTGCCTTCTCATGTGTGAGCAGATCCCTGTCCATGTTCAGTACAATGGTCTCAGAAGGCAAGAATATATGATTTATCCTTGGACTTGAGTCTGATTTATATCTTTCTACAATGGCTTGGATAGCAAGAGTGTTTCACAAGGATAGGGTATACCTAATCATGGCAGCCCTCAACAGGTCAAGAAATTGAATCTGGTATCTGATGGTGCTAGTGGTAAAAAATACAGAATATTTTCTGTACACTGTAGAAATAAAGAACCTTGGAACATACATAGCAATGTTCATTTCCTGCAATGGATGGAAGATAACATTCCTCTCTTGAGTGATTAATTCTTGTTGCTGGATAGGGTTCAGAAGTTACTGATTGACAAATAGACTGTAGCGTATATGCCTAACCTACACTAGGTGTACATGGTATTTCTTTGTTACTATGCCTGAGTTGAGTTTTGAGGGATATTTTCTTGCCTTTTAAAAAATCTCCTTTGCTGTGGCAGCTTCTGAAATTGCCATAGATTCCATTTGTAATGGTATCTCTTACATTATGGTGTGTACCCCAGGCCTAATTTGCATATTACTGCCTATCAGAACAAGTGTAAAGAGCTGCCCAAGGATATTCTTCAACTGTTTCAGAAAATGAATATATCACAGTGAGTCCCAACATTATCTTTCAGCACATTAAGCCCCTGCCAGTGTTCATCCATGTTGTTGTTGTGTGCCTTTAAGATATTTCCAACTTATGGCAACCCTAAGGTGAACCTATCATGGGGTTTTCTGGGGCTGAGAGTATGTAATACATTCCAGGTAACCTGGTGGGTTTCCATAGCTTGAGTCAAACCCTGGTCTCAAGGGTCATGGTCCAACATTCAAACCACTATATACCATGCTGACTCTAGTGAATAACTGTGGCCACTTCTAAGTTACTAGAGTTAGATACATCCACAGGAAAAGCTAATGCTTAAAAAAATGTTAACAGAGTTACAGCTGTCAAAATAATCTGCATCTGTATTAGTAATGCTGCATTTGTGTAATCCAGTAATTAGCAGTGGGATGAAGGGTGCCATCTGAGAAGAAGCCATTTTCTGCAATACAGTGGGCCCTCTGTATGCAGTAGGGTTAGATTCCAGACCCACCCCCATGATACCAGAATTCATGGATACTCAAGTCCCATTATGTATGGTCTAGTAAAATGGTGTCCCTTATATTAAATGGCAAGATCAAAATTTGCTTTCTGGAATTTGTTTTCAAAATATTTTCAAGCCATAGTTAGTTGAATGCATGGATAAAAAAGTCTGCAAAATATGGAGGGTTGACTGTATTATTAGTAAGACTACAATTTACTTTATATGCCGTTAGACAGCTTCATGAAACTTTGCTTCTGTCTTAAATGTATTCAGCTGAGCTACATTTAAGCATTACTAATAGAAGAAGGGGCACATCTTGATCTCTGCTATGCACTACCAAGTTTACATACTGAAAATCAATACCACAGGTTTTCCAAAGTAACAAGATAGTCAGTAATTCTTTTGTTGTGAGAAAAGCAGAAAACATGAGTCAGGGGAGGGCTGGTCACAAGAATAATTACTAATTGGAAGAATTAGTAAAAGCTGTGCAGAGTGACCAGCAAGATTTAGTGGTATTAGTGTTGGACTGTGACTCAGGAGATCAGAGCTGGAATCCCTACTCAGCCATGGAAAACCACTGGATGACCATGGGCAAGTCACACTCTTTCGGCCTCAGAGCAAGGAAAGGGCAAATCTCCTCTGAACAAATTCTGCCAAGAAAATCCTGTGATAAGTTTTCCTTAGGGTTGTTCTAAGTAAGAAATGACTTAAAGGCACAAAACAACAACAAATACAGGGACAGCTGTGAATTGAAAGACAGTCAGAATTTCATACAGGCTTTTGCACTAACATTTTATTATTATTAAAGAAGAACTCAGTGTGCATAGCTACCCAGTGTTGCCCATCCCGGTCATTTAGAATTCTTTTCCCAGAAGGATCTTCAATATTTTTGATTACTACTACTTTCTAGACCACTCTGCTGTTACATGGTTCACAGAATTCTTGTTGTTCATGGTAGTTTTCAGTCCGTTTGGCAGTTAACTGTATTAAATGTCTGGCAAATAGATATGACTAAGATTAGTTTTTAATAGATCACAAACATCATGAAGTTTTTTCTTAACATTCTTTTTATAATGTTGGTGTTTCTCCCTCACCAGAAAACGCATGTGTTCTCTTTGCCATCTCACTCCTCATGTTCACAATCAGTGCTATGATGGTGTATGGAGCAATTGCTGTAAGTATATATAAAAATATATTGATGGCTTTTGACACTAAACTTGTATGTTTTGTCTTTTAAGTTTAACCTTTCCCCCTTTTTTTGGCATTCTTAGCATCGGGTTGGCTGGCTGATTCCATTCTTCTGTTACCAGCTTTTTGACTTCGTTCTCAGCTGTTTGGTGGCTATAAGTTCTCTAACATACCTTCCAAGAATAAAGGACTATCTGGATCAGCTAGTAAGTATCTAACAGAATAATTTTAACCATGAGGTGTGTGAGAGATTGTGATGTTACTTGCAATTTGTTACTCCACCTTGCTCACACTGGCCAGACTGACAGTTTGGGAGCAGCACTCTTGCACTTTTTAATCAGTTGGATGTTTTCTTCAGAATTTGCTCAGTTGAAATGAATGTGGTTATTCCCTTTGGTTTTGTGATCCTATAGTCCAGAGTTTATGCCACATTAAATGATATTGGCAGACTTACCTAGGTCTGTTTTGACTGGTTCCAGATTAGAGATGTCCTTGTAGTAGATTTTGAATATTCTGTGAAACTGTTTTTTGTTTAATCTAATTTTCTGCACAATCAAATTGAAATACAGAAATGAAAGCAGAACAGTGGTTTAACTTTCATATACAGAAGAACTCTTTGAGTATGTTTTATTCATGTGATAAGTAGTATAAGCTTTAAACATTCCTATTTTCTTTCTCTTTTTTTAGCCAGAATTCCCATACAAAGATGACCTCCTTGCCCTTGATTCGAGCTGTCTTCTGTTCTTTGTTTTGGCGTTCTTTGTCTTTATCATCATCTTAAAGGTCAGTTTTTCGATAACTAAATATTTCATCTTTTAGGAGGTACTTTTTTTGTTGTGTGCTTTCAA
This sequence comes from Iguana delicatissima, assembly GCA_948472985.1. Classification (NCBI taxonomy): domain Eukaryota; kingdom Metazoa; phylum Chordata; class Lepidosauria; order Squamata; family Iguanidae; genus Iguana; species Iguana delicatissima. The sequence continues at coordinate 634,243 of CAOKZL010000920.1, read as the reverse complement.
GTTGTTTCCAACTTATGGTGGCCCCTAAGGTGAATCTGTTGTGGGCTTTGCTTGGCAAGATTTATTCAGGGGGGATTTGCCTTTGCCTTCCTCTAAGGCTGAGAGAGAATGACTTGCCCAAATTCACCCAGTGCGTTTCCACACTGAGCGGGGATTTGAACTCTGGTCTCCAGGGTCATAGTCCAACAATCAAACCACTGCACCACACTACTGCCTCGTTAATGTATCACTGGCAAAATCAGTTTGTGAACAGGGTTTAAGCATCTTGACTGTAGCTTTGTCTAATTACTTACTTTGGCAGTTTTCAGTCCTAGGAAGAAATTCCTGGCAGCTGTCATAGCTGGATTCTTTTAACTCTGATCTTACCAGCTGAGACATTTTAGTGCCCCAGAATCATGTTTTGTGGCAGAATTCACACAGAGATAAGCTGTATCATCTCCAGAGTTTTAAGTATAGCTCAATTTCAGCCACCTGCCATATATTCCTTTTTTATAACTGGAAAACAGCTAAAACAAAAATCATTCCAACAAATCTGTTGCATTTTCCCATTGGGATACTTTTTTATAATGAATTGCAACAGGAAAATGCCTGCTGCCATTTGCGATTGAAAGCTAGTGAAGCAGCAAGTGCATACTCATTGGTCTGGGAGGGACTAAGTAGAGATAAGCAGAGATCATAAAAGCAGAGGTGGAAGGACCTGAAACAGATATCTGCAAGCATTTCACTGTAAAGCAGCTAGAGACATTGTTTGGGAAAGTCTAGGACCAAGGTACCTGCAGGCAGAGAAACAGTGCTAGGTATCTGGGAACTGTTCCTCAAAGAAAACATTTTTACCACATAATCTATGACGCACATAGAGTGACTAGGTGAGTATTTAGGAGTATAACAAGAAGAAGCCTTCCAGAGTCAAAGTGAGCTAAAGGGATGCATTGGTGGGGGTGTAGCATGGACAATTTGTATTTGTTATTTATTTATTCCATTAATATGCTGCCTTTCTCCCAGTGTGGGCCCCATGGTGGCTCATGAGGCTTAAAATAAGGTCAGCTAAAAAACTAACAATAAAAATTAAATCACAACTAAAACCATTAATAACTATTAAAACCATTGCTTTTGAAGCCTTAGAGAAATTATCTTCTGATACTTCAGAAAAACCATGAGGCTGAAGAGATGTGCACTCACAGATACTTGAGGTTTTATGAAATGGGAACAAGAACCACTCATGGATTTCTGGTGGACTGGCTCTTTTGGTGGCATGTGAGCTATAGTCATTGAATAATTTTAAATCTGATACACATCAAAGATGGTTCTAACCACTGATGAACATCTGGTCAAGCTGGAAACAAATTCCAATTCCAGCAGTATACACCATATAAACCAAGAATATGTGGAGTAAAACTGTGGTGGTGCTTTAACATAAGGCATTATATCCTCTGAAGGGAGACATTTACTTGTGCTGACAGCCCCATGCACTACAGGTAGCCTACCTTGGATTCAGCATGGTGATAACACTATAGTAGAACCTTATTTCTACAGGGGATGAAAGATGGTGAGATAGCATTTTTTGTTACACCAGCTTAGAACTGGCACAAGATCTACTAGCCAAAGACGGAAATGGATTGACTCCACTTGATAGAATAAGCATGCAATACACCCGTATACTGTTGCTTATACAGTAGGCTAGTGGATAACAAAATGAGTCAACATTGCACCACTGCGGTGTGTGAGAAATTTGCTTGCAAGGACGACTGCAGCATTTGACATGCTCTGGTTGACTGTGGAGTGGCTGGCAAAAAGAATGGCCCTTCACTGAGGGACATTTTCCTTGGCAAAAAACTATTCTGTTTTTGCTCCAGTAATGCTAAGTCTTTCTGCAAATAAATGAAAACGGCCATTTTCCTTCAGGCTATATGTGTATTTTCTAATATAACCAGGTTTTTAAACATTCAGTTGGAAATAATGGAGGTAAGGTGTTTAGGGCACAGTGATTATGTTGATTATATGTTATTTATGTTTTTTTGCAGAAATCAGGTCTATCAATTAAAAAAACATGTTCTGCCTCATGCAAACATGTCTTTTCTGGGTTTGGGTGTTTCTATTGTCAAATAACCTTCTGCACCCACAAAGACTCATATAGATGCGGGGCATTTTTTATGCTCTCAAATACATTGGTATTCCCAGGGGCTTCAGAGAGCCCGGAAGTAACTTGATTTAAGTCTTTTTTAATCTGTGTTTATGAGGATAAATGGAACAAAGTATATAGCTGCAGCAGAGATTAGTTAAATAATTTCATTCCCTTCCATTCACAGTTCTTTTACTCCTGTGCTTTGTTTTGTTCTCCTGTGTGCTGACATACTTTCCAGCTAACCTGAAGGTAGTAAAATAAACTCTGATACACTAAGGATGCTTCTTCTGTGACCATATGAGCTTGATGCTGTAGTTATAGCTTCTTTCCTTAGAAAGCCATCATGTCTATTTGTACGAGAATAAACAATTTAATTAGTTCCCTTCCTATCATTGCCAGATGCATATGTGACTTGTCTCTGTACAGATGCATAGTTCATAAATGTACCACAGTTGACCACTTTCAATTTTTTTTTCTTTCCTTCCCTGCAGGCTTACCTAATTAATTGTGTATGGAACTGCTATAAATACATTTGCAACAGAAACTTGCCTGAAATAGCAGTGTACCCTGCATTTGAAGCACCTCCACAGGTAAAATCTTACTAAGACAAAACTATTTAAACTTGGAGTGTGGGGACCAGATTTCTGTCAGACAGTATCAGGGGGTCTGGATGTGGGATATGTGGTTGTGCCTGTGCAGACAGATTGCTGCCCATGCTCCTATCATTGCTCCTGTTGTGCTTTGGAAAGCCAGTTCACTCTAGGCTGGTACTCCCGGGTGTGCCAGTTAAGAGGCAGCCAGATCACTGCTATTTTCTGATGAGGCAGGAGAGTGAATGATCCACATTCAGCTGGTGCAACTGGAAATGCTCACTGAGAGCAGAGGATTAAGCTCTCACTATATCTGAAGGGGAGTCTTCAGTGACTCAGATCTCGGCCTTTTCCAAGATAGATGGATGAGTTAGTTGACAGTTTTATTTCCCAGAATTAAGCTAGCATTTTAATTTTCAGAAACATGAGAGACAATTGTTTGTAGCAGCTTTATTGCTTGCAAGCATCCAAATTCTCATACTCTTCCATCTAGCATAAATGTTAAAAGGCAAAATGGAAGAACTTGATTTTAAAATATAAAGGCTACCAGCCTCAGTCCTCTGATTTTTTTATGCAAACAACATTGGTGATAGCAGCATTACCCAGATAAGTATGTGAACCCAATGCAGTTTGTTTTCAACATTCAGAAGCAATGCCACAAGTGAAAGCTATAGCTTCTCCAGACCTACGCATTTCTCCAGAAATCACAGAAGTTAAAATGCTGGTAATCTTTTTCTGTCCTGAATATAACCTAGTTACTTTTAATATGTAACCTAGTAGTACTAATTTCAAATTTGGTTCACGCCCACTTCTAAAGCCGTGTAATTTAATGCTATGGAGAAACTTGCTGTTACAGTTTAATATACATATAGGCAACAAATTGATTCTGAATGAATCATTCATTCGTTCGTGCATTCATTCATTCATTCATTCATTCATTCATTCATTCATTCATTCATTCAATGGTTTATTCATTCAATTGGTTAATTACTCAATATTTTAATTTCAAAATTTGTTTTATTGGGGATGTATTTCTTCAGGAATGTTCAAAAAAAATTTTTTTTGGCATGGTTTTGGATTTTACATGGTGCCCAGTTTACATTTCTTAAATCAGGGTTAGGGAACCTATTGTATCCAAATATCAATGAACTACTCCTCCCATTGAGCCTTACCATTGCCAGCACAATAGGGACTGGCTAGAATCACAGAGCTGGAAGAGACCACCAAGGCCATCAAGTCCATCCTCTTGCCATGCAGAAATACACAATCAAAGCACTCCCAACAGATGACCATCCAGCCTCTGTTTAAAAACCCCCCAAAAAGGAGAGTCCACCACATTCTGAGGCAGCATATTCCATTGTTGAATATCTCTGGCCACCAGGATGTTCTTCCTATTGTTTAGATGGAATTTCTTTACCTGTAGTTTGAATCCATTACTCGATGTCTTAGTCTCTGGAGCAGCAGAAAACAAGCTTGCTCCATCCTCCATTTGACATCCCTTCAAATATTTAAACATGGCTATTGTGTCCTCTTCTCCAGGCTAAACATACCCAGCTCACTAAGCTGCTCCTCATAGGGCACACTTTCCAGGCCTTAAATTAGAGACCAACAGTATCAGGGCAGGGAGGGGCAAAAAAATTCCATATCCGTGTCTTAAATACAATCAGTGGCGGTTGATGCTATTGTTTTGGAGGTAGAGGAGTCATTTCTAATTGACTTTATCCACATAGGTCTTCTGTGTTAAAATTGTAAAGCCGTTTAAAATATGAGGATCTTATTTGTGCTGGTTTGTAATTTGTTTAACACAGCTGAGCGAGGAGCTCTTCAGGAGACCTTTAGAACACAAAGATCTAATCATGAAATAGCAACTTCACTTAACTATAAGGTGAACTCTCCAGAGTAAATAGTAAATCCAACTGGTTAGACCAGAGCTTTCCAAATGGTGTGCTGCAACACGTTAGTGTGTCGCTTGCAGTGTGTAGGTGTGTCGCCTACGATCTTGGAAATTTATGTTATTATTTATTAATCAGATATTTTTAAAAATATATGAATGGTTTTCATATGTTTTCATATGTTGAGATATGTTGTGTTCCCATACATTTCATTATTACAATTTGTGTATGTGTCTTATAACCTCCAGTTTCCTAGTAAAACTGAATTACTGTGTCGCGAAATGATGTATGTCTAAAAAGTGTGTCACCAACATGAAAAGTTTGGAAAGCTCTGGGTTAGACTATTGCTGTGGGTATTCTGACACTCCATGCTGTAGGAGGCAGCTTACAACATTGAACTCGGATGACATTTACTTTTTCACTAGGAAACTTGCATGAGACTTTCAGAAATGGTTGTTCTACTAGACAGGCATTAACCCTTTCCCCATTTTTCTCTTTACAGTATGTTCTACCAACCTACGAAATGGCAGTGAAGATGCCAGAGAAAGAACCTCCACCTCCTTATGTACCTGCCTGAAGCAACAGAACATATGTTGAAACAACTCTACCAGCTTCATTTTCATACTGCGAGACTGCTTAAAACATTCAGGGCTTTAGGAGCGCCACTACGGTTGAGAGGCATTTGATACAACCTTACTAAACAAAATGCATCTGGGATTGATTTCTCCCCCACGCCTATGGTAGCTTAATTTTATTGATCTTCTTAATCCTCCTAAGCAATTATTGCCTTAGGGCTTAATTCTGCAAGTACTTCTGTCTCTGTATTTAATTTCGTGCATATTTGTTGATTCATTTAACTTGAGTGAGTGAGAATTAGTTTGAGAGATGTCTGTTCACAGGATCAGGTATTTCACAAATACAGGCCAGTTCTGAAGGACAATCAAACAGGTGGCAAGATGACAGCTTGAGTTTTTTTTTATTCTTTTCTTAGAGTGGGGGAAGGACTTCAACATGTGGTATACATTAACATATATGTATAGGCACTTTTTTTCTTTATCTTTTTTTCCTGTGTTATCCAATGCCTTGAAGCACTGTTTTCAGGGGAACTGAAGTTGGCATTACGGTTTGAAGTTTTTACCATATTCTGTGAATGCAAGAAAAAGCACTCACAGTAACTACATTTGTGTCAGTTGCATGCTTCTAATTTGTATGTATTTTCATCTTTGTTTATAAATGATACTTTAATAAACTTGTTTTCAAAAAAATTGCAAGTGGTTATGTGATGGTCAGTGATTTTGAAATAGGTACTGCATTGAAGTGGAAACTGTTAGCCAGAAAACATACCATGAAAATTCACTGTAAAGTCACCTTGTATATTTCAGTGAAGAAACAATGTCATCACTCTGTGCGTGTGTCAGTTTGCCAAGTTTTGTGACTGTGATTTGTGATGTTCATTTCAACATGGGAGCCAGGGGCAAATATTATAATAATTTATTATAGGTTCACCTGGGAGTTAAGTAATCTCACACTTGACTTGACTCGAAGGCATTGTTTAAGATTGGATTGTATCTAGTCAGGGTAGACTGATTTAATTTTAAATCAGGTTTGCGATTGTGTTTGATTTCCCTTGGGGTGAAAAAGTGCAGAGTAATTTTTGATAATTAGAAATGTGTTTAGAACCAAGGCTGTAGCATAATGTCCCTTGGGATGTCACCCTAGGAGCCATACGATTGTCAGGGATGGAGTAGAAGCCCTCTCAGTCTCTGAGCCCTGAGATGAGATGAAACAACATCAAAATCCTTGGTGAAAGGATGAAAAAAAACTTGCTCCATGGAAGCTAATAAATGTACATAGCTAATGCTTCTCTGGTGTCAGAACTCTATTGAGAAGTACAAAGATAGCTTCAAAGCCACAGGATTCAGAGCTTTCCTTTAGAAAGGGACCACTCAAAAAGATGGTTCCTCCCTTTTCTTACCTGATAGGATAGTTGGTCAGTCTCTCTCTCTCTCTCTGTCTCTCTCTCTCATACACACACACACACACACACATTTATTTCCAAGAGCATATACCTGGAAATTTATCTTCTTCAGGTACATTGGCTTAAATCCTACTGCTAATTTCAACTAGAGTAGTCCTGTTGAATCAGTGGGATCTACCTACATGGTGACTCACCAGTCGAACATTGGTTTAATGAGTCTACTCCAGTATGTAAGGATTCCAGCCACACTTTCTAGGTGGGAGTTGATTAACCCTCTAGATATTGTTGTCCTGCAAGAGCCAGCATTCCTGACCACTGGATGTGCTGTTTGGGGCTACTGGGAGTTCTAGTCTAATGACGTATGGGTGAAGCATAATTAAATACATAATTCACTGTCACAATATGTAGTTATTGCAGCCAAATTGGGTCTCTTTAATGGCAATAGAGAAATTTGGAGAGGATGAGGTTATTAATAGCTAGTACCTATGGCTAGATATTACTCTCAGAAGAAGAGATGGCAAGTCTCAGAATACCAGATGCAGGGGAACACAAGTAGAAAGCTTTTTGTAGGCATCTGTTTGGCCACTATTGAAGAGAACACTAGGCTAGATGTGCCTTCAGTCTTGTACAACAATTCCTCTGGCTAGCATTCTCTTTTGGGGGATGCAGGGACTGCTCATGCTGTGTTACAAAATGGTGATCCATAAACATGACTAGCAGTCTTATCATGAAGATGGTTGCTTAGAAGGGAATAATTGTACTCGGCACAGCTTACTTTCAAATACAGTGGACCCCTTGTATCTACAAGGATTTGGTTCTACAACCTGTCAACAGCAAGAAAATGCAAATGATTGTGTCCTATATTATTAAATGGCAGCGATGTGCGCACAGACACTTCAGCGCATCTGTGTTCATACTGCTGCCATTTGATGGATAGTGTGCAAAGCCCCACAATCAATTGAATTTGCAGATTTAAGAGGTTGCATATATGGAGAATCCAGTGCAAATGTTTGTAAACCATGCAATTTAAGAAACTTTGAAATAACACAGCTTCTTCTGGGACAGGGCTCATTGGCCCAGTGAAGTGAGAATTAGTTTTTGGATTAGTTTAAGTTGTCTGTTCTGTTTGTTGGATTTGTTTTGTTTCAAGCCCTAAGATACTGGAATGGGCGTTAATATTTATATAGTACTAAAACTGCTCATTACATTTTCAATTTTGAACTCCACCTATTTCCTAAGAGGCTGGATGGCAAAGGTGCAACTTCCAACAAGATGAGATCTAACTTGGTGATTGAACAATCTGAAATTGAACTTGAAAGAAATCATGCCTTAGACACACATGTCGTCTGCGCTTAGAAATCATAGAAATAAAGAGTTGGAAGAGACCACAATGGCCATCAAGTCCAACCCCCTGCCATACAGGAACAAACACTCCAAGTACCCCTAGCAAATGGTCATCCAGCCTCTACTTAAAAACCTCCAAAGGTTCATGCACCTAATTAAAAGCACTCCTGCAAGGTTTAAACAGTGGAGTGGGGGCAAAGAAGAAAGTCCGGTACATTACTGAATATTTTATATCTAATTAAAGCCTTTACTTTGGGACAACTGGTGTGTGTCTTGAAATGTGTGCTCTTCCCACATATGTATATGTATGAAATTTCATCTTCATATCTCAGTTTTTAATACAGCTCTCTCATTGTTTCTGCTATGCATTTTTATTAAAATGTTCCAGGTCTATTGTGATGTTGAGCTTAGGTATGATACTTGAAAATATAGCCTGAATAGGCCAACTGTGTTCAGCTACCATATCAAGATTTTTTTTCTTTTTTGCGTTTTCTTCTTTTCAAAAAACTGGTGCAGTATGGGGTTAAGCTGGTCTTCAAGCTTCAGAGAATTTCTGTTAAGCATACAATGAAGACTGCTGTGGCACTCTCTGACCAATGGTCCTGGCCATCTACGTCTTGAATCCCTTCTTTTTCTTGATATGACCACTGCTGCCTGAATTATCTCCTAGCCAAAAGATTAGCAGATGCTTTTGGTCTGTCAAGGTATATTAATCAGAAGTAAGGGGAAAACAATTCATTGGGAGTCTCAGAACCAGCCTCATCTTCCTCTTTCCTTGCTATCAGCAAATTGCTAATTAATGCCAAACTCAAAAGACCTTGGAAATCTGAGGGATCATGATTGCCCCTGAAGATACAAACAGAGAACCAAATGCAGTTCAATAGCTTAAGTATGAAAGTTTATTCCAACAAGGGGGGGGGCGCAAAGAGAAGAATTTAGCATAATAAAACAAGAAAACAAAGTGCTAAGAAACAAAAGCAAAGGCTTAACTAAGTAAACTGGGAGAGCAATTTACACCAGGGTCCCTTGTTGTTTACCCATGGAACATCTTTAATCAAGATAAGTCCAGATTAAGATGATCAGGCTTCTGAAGTAGTGTCAAAGAGGACCACCATTGTGCACATATGTGAGCTTTTCTTCAAGTGGTGGCACTAAATCTATAATAGCAACACAATTTTATATTTGAGTCTATTTTTAGCCCTAAAACTGTGATGGGACTAACAGCCTGATCCTCTTCATTTTGACTCAATTACACACAAATGTTGATGGAAATAAATGCTGGGAGGTTCACAAAATAACTGGGGAAAATGAGGACTAAGTGACCCCTTTTCTTTTCAGTGCTAGACTCCTAGCCAGAGAAGGGCCTAGTGACTGCACCAGTTGAACTGCTGATCATCTGGCCCTGCAGATGGGTGGACAGGAGCAAGAAAGTACCAGTTTTTTTAGGTATTTTTGACAACTGCCTCCACTTCAGCCAACAGATAGAGATTCATATTGGCAGGAGATGTCCAGAAGAAGGAAATTAATACCAGTGACCCCTTTGCACAGTGAGGGCTGCTGGATGGATGCAATAAGATAATTTGCACCAAATGGAGGCTGCTGTTCTAGCTGCTATAGGGAAGATTCATATGGCAGCCAGGTCTAATTGTGGATTGTTATGAGACATACTGATTTTCATGCTGAACACTCAGTCTCTGAGGGAGACAATGTGCTGTGGTGTATGTTGCACTTCCCTGATCCAATAAAATCACAATTATGAAGATGACAAGTATTCCTCTATGCTCTGTTCTCCTGAATACCCTTTTATTCTCTTGTGCCTACTACAGCTGGAAGAAACAAAATTAATTATGTTTTCCGGAAGCTGCCAGATTTCAGCTGTGTTAGTACCACTGACAGGCTCTGTGAACTTGGCATATCAAGATTCTAAACGGGAGAGGATGTTCCGTGTAGACAAGCCAACACCTGGCCCTTTCCTTTCTTGCCATACTGAGAACAACATGTGCAAGGTTGTTGCCATTTTCTAAACAGTGATTTTCTCAAACCTTGAATTACCTATATTCAGGGTATATGGGAACTTTATTAAGTCATCCCATTTAGCCTTTCAGTTGGCTCACTGCTTTAGGCCAACCTCATGTTAGATTTAGGTGTGTGTAGAGTATCCACAAAGATAGAATCACAGAATCACGGAGTTGGAAGAGACCCCAGGGGCCATCGAGTCCAACCACCTGCTATGCAGGAACACCCATCAAAACATTCCCAACAGATGGCCATCCAGCCTCTGCTTAAAAACCTCCAAAGAAGGAGACTCTACTGCACTCCGAGGCAGCATTTTTCCACTGCTGGATAGCTCTGGCCGTCAGGAAGTTCTTCCTGAGGTTCAAGTGAAATCTCCTTTCCTGCACCTTGAATCCACTGCTCCTTGTCCTAGTCTCTGGAACAGCAGAAAACAAGCCCGCTCCCTCCTCGACATGACATCCCTTCAGATATTTAGACATGGCTATCATGTCCACTCTTAACCTTCTCTTCTGCAGACTAAACATACCCAGCTCTCTAAGCCGTTCCTCATAGGGCATGGCTTCCAGATCCTTCACCATTTTGGTCACCCTCCTCTGGACACGTTCCAGCTTGTCGATATCCTTCTTGAATTGAGGTGCCCAGAATTGGACACAGTATTCCAAATGAGGCCTAACCAATGTAGAATAGAGTGGTACCATTACATCCTTCGATCTAGACACCATACTCCTATTGATGCAACAAAGAATCATGTTGGTTTTCTTGGCTGCCACATCACACTGCTGACTCATGTTCAGCTTGTGATCTACCAAGACCCCTAGATCCCTTTCACATGTGCTGCTGTCCAGCCACGCATCCCCCATCCTATATGTGTGCATTCCATTTTTTCTGCCTAAGTGTAGGACTTTACATTTCTCTCTGTCGAAATTCATTTTGTTAGCAGTGGCCCAGCTTTCCAATCTGTCAAGGTCATTTTGAAATTTGATCCTGTCCTCTGGAGTATTAGCAACCCCTCCCAATTTGGTGTCATCTTCAGATTTGATGAGCATGCCCTCTACTCCTTCATCCAAGTCATTGATGAAGATGTTGAACAACACTGGGCACAGGACAGAACTCTGTGGCACCCCACTAGTTACTTCTCTTCGGGATGAAAAGCAGCCATTGGTGAGCACCCTTTGGGTTCAGTCGGTCAACCAATTACAAATCCACTTAACAGGAGCCCTATCCAGCCTGCATTTTACTAGCTTATTTGCAAGAATGTCATAGGGAACTTTGTCAAAGGCCTTACTGAAGTCAAGATATGCCATGTCTACAGCATTCCCTTCATCTATCAAGTTTGTAATCCTATCATAAAAAGAGACAAGATTAGTCTGGCATGACTTATTTCTGAGAAATTAGGTTGACTTTTAGTGATTAGGATTACGGCATTGCTTTCTAAGTAATTACAAACTGACTGTTTAATGATCTGCTCTAGGATCTTTCCTGGTATCGATGTCAGGCTGACATGTTTGAACCATCATGATTGCCCTGCTTTTATGAATTATAATTTACTAGTCCTTTTCCCCATCCAATCCTGCCCTATGTTTATTCTTGACACTGCTTACTTTTGGGGCCAAGGAGCACTTCCTTGGTAAGATGAAGTTACCTATCCCAAACTCTGCAGGCTGGAGCAACTGATCATTAGCTGAAGCGCAGTAACTGCACTGCATGCTGCAAGCTTGTATTTCCTCTTCTGATGAGTTTATCTTCCTAACAATGTTGCTCTGAAAAGGCTTCTCAAAGCACTTGGATGCTTCAGGTGAAGACACTGCTGTCTCGGGAAAGGGTGGAGAGAACTGGTGACTTTCTCCACCCTCATCCTTTTTGCTTTCTGTCCAGGAACTTCTTAAAAATCCGTCTTAAGGAAAAACACACAGACAGAGAAAGCGAGGTGAATGAACTAGTGCTTCAAACCAAGACAGCTAAAATGCTCTGTCTATTGAGAGACCTCAGTTTTTGCTTTTCCTTACTCCTTCCCCAAATTCTGGAGGCCCACTATGTGTTTGCTGGCTACCAAACACAAAGAAATTTGGACTTCACAACACTGCAAGGTAAAACCTTTGGTAGAACAGGTGCAGCCCAAGCTGACAAAGCCTACTCTCCAGATATTGAGAGCTACTTTTCTTCTATCACCTCTACAGGTATGTATGCTTTTAATATTTGTGCTGGAGGCAGAGGATCTGAGGAAAAGTTAGCTAGCACAGAACACATGGGAAGATCAAGATTGTTTTCAAAGTACAGACCATATATCCAGTATAGTCTTGTTCTTCCAATTATTCAGCACTGTAGGTCAGCATTCTTGGTCTGGCAGCATTGCAGGAAAGGCTCAAACTGTCAAGAGATGCAGTGATGGTAACCTTATATTTAAGAAATACTGACAGCATGTGTCAAAATCCTTTTGAACACTTAGGAAAAAGGAAGTATTCACATGATAGCCAGGTCAGATCATTAAGGGCTGTGGAATGTAAAACAGGAAGGAGGGTAATTTGCAGCTCTCCAAATGTTGTTGAACTGCAACTCCCATTAACTTGAATCTGCATAGCCAAAGCTGGTGAATCATGGGAGTTATAATCCAGCAACATCTAGAGGGCCAGCAGTTCACCACCACTGATGTAAATAAAAGTGCACACCAATCCTTTGACAACTATGCTTCCAGCATTAGTTTTTATGCTTTTAACACAAGCACAAAAGACATTTTGTAAAACTAAGACACACACTCACACACTTCCAGTTTTCTTTTTTTCCTTTTAAGTTTACCAACACAGACTTTCAACAGATATAAATACACACAATGATTGGTCAAGCAAAATCTCCCAAGAGAATCTCAAGAGGCAGTTGCTACCAGAGGCAAAGCTTTCAAATACTTAGTCTACAGTTCTCAGAATCCTCTAGCCCTCAAGGCTATTGGGGGATTCTGGGAGCTGTTCACCAAAAAAAGTGTCCAAGCTCTGACTTGATTGATTTGGATAAGTCAGGATGAATTCATATTTACTTTATTGTTTGACATCTGCAACATCCAGTGAAACTCTGCAGGTGAGCAAGAGCCATTTGAACTCGATCATCATAGGGAAGCTGTTTATTATCACCTGAAACAAAGCATTTGACTAGCTTACCTGTGCAGCTGTGAGCCATCAAACACAAAATGCCTCCAGAAGATAAATGTTTAACAAGAGACTCTTTGAGAATGCATCCCTTCTGGACCACACATCTAACAAAGGAAGTAACATAGCATCATCAAAACTGTTTTGCCTGACATCTGAAGTTGATACATGCCTGAATTTGAATTTTGAAAAATGTAAATCTCTGAAGCCAATTTTATATATTTTAATGCTACCTCTTTTTGCTCTTCCCATCTCCAATCCTACTAAGACTCAGTGGCTAAAAAGGATCCAGCTTCCAGAAAAGAATCCTGAAACCAGAGCTCTGCCCCACAACAATTGCCAGCCTATGAAGAAGTTGAGGAGGCGAAGAATCCCCTCCTTCCCCACATGAATTATTCTAGATTCACCCCATCATAATACATACCGGCTATATGACTATGAGCAGCTATTTTCTAGTCTGGATTTTTGAGGTGGAAAATAATACTTCCTATTCTATTCTATTTTCTGTTCTGAGATGTTATTCACGTCATCTTCTTCAGCAGCTTGTTTCTTTGAATTGTTATTATTTGCCATTAAGTTGATTTCAACTTACAGCAACCCTATAAATGAGAGACTTGTAAGAGCTCCAGCCATCAAGTGCCCTGCAGAATATTATAGTAACATGTGCCTTTTCTCCTTGTGCAATGTGGATGTTTGTTTTAGTTCTGATTTTAAAGAAAGAAAGAAAGAAAGAAAGAAAGAAAGAAAGAAAGAAAGAAAGAAAGACAGACAGACAGACAGACAGACAGACAGACAGACAGACAGACAGACAGACAGACATGCACTTCTGTTTTGTCTAGGTAGTACGTTAAATTATAACTTGTAGAAACCTTAAAAAACCCCCACTATATTAACATAAATCTAAGTTTGGTTGCAACTCCCTGCCTGCTAACTTAGCAATATATCCACTAAACACCATGGAATGTACTTCTGACTAAACTGCACTATATGCGGGGGCGTTGTGTTTGCCTCTCTCTGATGCTGACAGAATGTAATTTGCCCAAAGTCACCAGTTGGATTTCTATAGCTGTGCAGGGATTTGAACTCTGTTCTCCATAAATGTAGTCTGGTGCTCAAACCGCGATACTATGCTGGCTCTCACCAGCACATTTATTACATACTTATTTATTATTTTATTACTTATTTGGGAATAAATGGGACTTAATTCTGAGCAAACTGTGGTGCTTTAGAAATTCTGAATAAATCTGGTGCTATGCATTTTGCTATCTCAGCCAGGCAGATATATACAGATCTATATCTGTGGACATCTCTTGGATAAAAATCTTCCAAATATGAAGTTTTCAATTTCAGGAGTAGTTTGTTCCACGTCTATTCTGAGTACAGCAGCTTAATTTGAAATGTTGTGCCTTATGTATTTTTGTTTCTTGCAGATGGTGTTTGTGGGAGTCAGCTGCTGGATCTTGTATTTATTATAGACAGTTCCCCCAGTATCTGATTAGAGGAATTTGAGGAAGTGAAAACCTTCTTGACCAAAATGATTGACACCTTGGACGTGGGGGGAAAAGCAACTCAGGTGGCAGTAGTGAACTATGCCAGCACAGTGAAGGTTGAGTTTAATTTTCAGACATACTTCAACAAAGTTGCCATGAAGCAGGCAGTCTCCTACATCAGTCCATTATCTGTGGGTACTGTGACAGGTCTGGCCATCCTATGGATGATGTTTTCACGAAAGAAGCAGGAGCAAGAGACTCTTCCCTTGGCATCTCTAAAGTGGCAATAATTGTGAAAGATGGCCGTCCTCAGGATGAGACGGAGAAAGTGGCTGCAAGAGCTCAAGCCTCTGGAATTGAGATGTATGCGGTTGGGGTTGACCGAGCAGACATGCAGTCCTTAAGACTTCTGGCTAGTGAGCCAGTGGATGACCATGTTTCTTATGTGGAAACATACTGTGTGATTGAGAAGCTGGCTTCCAAATTTCAAGAAACCTTCTGTGGTAAGTTGATCATTTCAAACATGCCTGTGGCAGGGCCTACTTCTTTCTCGCTCAGACTGGTATGGCAGCTCCCCAATCTGTTAAGGTGCCCTGTCACTTCACACACAACTCTGCCTCCTTCCTTATAACACCACGTTTGTGTAAAAAGGTGAAGCCTTTCAAAGGTTATTTAGAACTCCTTTATTGTTCTATGGTAGCATGTTTTCTGTGTGTCTTTCAAATACTGTATACTGCACAGCTGAGTCAGTATTTATAAAAATAAACTATAATATTTATTAAAATAGCATACAGAACAAAGTATTGGAGTTCAAAGGCAGATAAAAATTAATACAGTTCTTTAGAGCACTTTTAGTCAGTTTCCTTATATCTTTAAACTCTCATATAAGCATGAGTATCATAAACAGCTCTTTGGCTACACTCTCACCAAAGACTCAACCCTTAATCTAGGTCACACTTTCTGACCAGATTCTAAAATGGTTTAATTACACTTCTACCTCTCTCTAGGCTTCCTCTGAGAATTAAAACTTTTTCAACACAGACAACCTTCCTGGCTGACTGAGGGACTTTATTCCAGAGCTCTCTCTGGCTGAAGGACTGGCAAATGACAATCAATGCTTGCCTTTTTGTATCTTTTCCTCTAAGCCATCAACCCCTCCCTGAGCTGGGTTTCTCTCCTGAAGAGCTATTCTGGTTGCCTGGCAACCTGTTGCTAGGCTGCTCTGGCACTCAGGATAGCCAGCAATACTATTATAACTTTTTATTTGTTTCTGCTTCTGTGAAAGGGCAGTGCTTCATACAGCAAAGTAATTTAGCTGAAATAACTTACACTTTTAAGTTTACTTAATGTGCCAGAAGACCTGTTATAAACTGGTGGAATTGTCTCTGGGGAATCACAGACTTCCCATGTTCATACGCACACATGAATAGTACCATTTTCAGAAAGTACTTTTCAGCACCTACAAAATAATGATCTGTCAATGAACACACACACACAAAATTATAAAGTACAAAAAACTCAAATATTGAATGTTTCATCATATATGCATCTTGGGGTTGTTTTATCTTGCCTTATTTATTTTTTAAAAAATCTTTTTGATGCACATTTTCCAGATATTTTATTATCGTTTGATGACTGGAGATATGTGCATTGCACAGCCAAGGTGTCAGTTCGTTTGAAAGAACCTTTTGATTTCAGGGCCAGGCCAGCTATAATGTTACCACCGTGAACTGGCCTGGCCTTTGGTAAACTTTAGATATCATTTTTTGATATCACAATTTGGCCCTGTTCTGCCACCCTCAGCCACGTGTTTGTAAGGCCTCCGAACAAGCACCGAGCTAGGCATGGCTGTTAAACGCTGACTCATACTTGTTTACACCAAGGCAAGCCAGAAACTGCCAGATTTGCTTTAGGAGACCTCCCGAAACAAACACCTTCATTACAGATGTGCGTCAAAACAAAAAGACCCCTGCCCTGAGCGGGCACCCTGGCAAGCTAAGAGCTCAACTGCCAAGCTAGCTGCATCTGCATATTGGCTATCCTATTGTCAATTCGGTCCTTAACTCAATCATGTACATTCTGACCTTTCAGAGACATAGTCTCAAGCCCAAACCCCATTGTTTTCGCCCAAGACCAGACTAGCCCACGGTCATTCCTCCCCTAATAAAAAAAACCCAGTTCCGAGGACTGCTCGGACCGCTCTGGAGTTTCATCCAGCCTTGCTGCCACTTCGTTCTGCGAGCTCCCTTCGGCCGCTGTGCTGAGTTTCCCTCTCTTCAATTGGACCTCTTCAGGACTATGAGAAAGGTGTCGTATCACCCATTCCCCCCCCCAAAACTCTCATTTCCTATTTCTTAGTTAGCTGTGTGGTTGTGTTTTCTTAATAATTTGTCTGCCTGTTAATAAATATCATTGTTGCCATTTTAAACTGTCTGACAGCTCACTCACCTGAACCTATATACATAGGGTAAAAGATTCCCACTAAGTTACCCTGCCTCTCGCTAGCTTAAGAGAATGCTCCAGCTAATTTCCCCATCTTTGTTTTGTTTGGTTTGGTCATTTGGGCGTCCCTCCCGGGACCCCCAGTTCACAGGGTAACAATAATGCTGTCCCTCTAACATACCTGCACTTGTTTGAGATACTGCAATAATTAGAGCTAAACCCCATTCTCCCCTTATACCCCCCCCCAAATGTTAACATATAGTTTTATGAACTCCATATTATTGGACAGAGATAATATTCCCTACTTTACATCCTATATGTGCAGTTCTTGGTAAGCGTTGCTGTCAGTAGATGTCACATCATTTACATTCAGTACAGTAAAATCTTTGGGTGACTTTGACATATAGGAAGTGATGGGGGGCTCTAGGCTCTTGATGGGCTAAATACACCACAGAGCTCCTCTCAGTGCTTATTTAAAACTTAACTAGCTGAGATGTGACAATCTTGTCATGAGGAGATAGATCTGACAAGGGAAAATCATGTGTTTAGAAAGGCTCATAAGTAAAAAGAAAGCCCTCTGAGGCAACATATTTTGATGTGGGATGGGATTTTCATGTGGAGGCACTTTCAAACAAGTATTTTCAAAAAAGTGGTTTTTCCATGTGAAAACTGAAGTGTATAGCCCTACGAAAAGACTGCCATCTCAGCCACTAAATGTTTAATATGTTCTTAGTCTTGACAATATGATAAACTAATTGTTTACATGGGACCATGACACACAAATCTTCTGTACAGTTCTCATCTAGCTGTGGATGCCTGTGAGTTTGGAATCCACAACTGTGAGCAACCCTGTGTGAGCAGTGATGGAAGCTGGCGATGCAACTGCTATGAAGGGTATATCCTGAATTCAGATAAAAGAACTTGCTCATGTAAGAGGCTGCCAGATTTTCCTGCCAGATTTTTACAGGATTTTTAACAAAGTGCTTATTGATGTATTTCTTTAAAATCTGTCCTAGGAAGAGAGAGTTTGGTACCCAGAAACCACAATTGTGGCCACATCTGTGGGCTTTTCTGCACTACACTGTTAAAGTGCTATTATTCCACTTTCAACATCCTATGGAATCATGGAGTTTGCAGTTTAGGGAGGGACATTTAGAATTCTCAGCCAGGGAGTTCTTTGGCCTCAGGAAACTACAAACCCCAGAATTCCACAGGATGTTGAAAGTGGAATAATAGCGCTATAACGATGTAGTGCAGAAAGGCCCTGTGTGATTACTAATGGTTCCAGGCACTGTGTTATGAAGGCTACAACTTGAATCCAGATGAGAAAACTTGTTGTAGTAAGAGTTTAGCAGTTAGCAGATTTTATGAAATGATTTTTTTTTAAAAAAGGCAGTTATTTCTGTAATACCACAGTATCTCATCAGCAAGGCATCCATGTATCCTCACTGCTTCTGTATCATAAATCTCAATATATTTGTCTTATTATATCTTCTAGGGAGAGAAACCTGTGTTTGGCACCCATGACTGTGAACCAATCTGTGTGAGTGCTGATGGCTCCTGGCACTGTGACTGCGAAGACGGGTACATCCTGAATCCAGATAACAGAACTTGCTTGAGTAAGAATCTAGAAGAGGCTTCAGGAAGTACATTTTGGAAAGGATGCATCATTTTTGCCGCTACTGTTGTAATGCCCTAATATCTCTTCCAGAAAGAGAGACGTGCGCACCTGGAACACACAACTGTGAGCAAATTTGTTTGACAGGTGATGGTTCTTGGCACTATGACTGCTATGAAGGATACAAGCTGAATTCAGACAACAGGACTTGCTCAAGTGAGTATTTGGAAATAAGTATTTTTGTGAGAGGATTTTCTTTTTTAAAAAATACACAAATTGTTGACATAATTATTGACATAATCCCTTAAAAATGCTAGTCATGTAGCATAAAATGGCCCCACTAGCTGCCATTGTGCCGTTGTGCCAGCATTCTTATTTACCCTAACATCTTTCCTAGGAAGCAAAACATGTACACCCGGAACACATGACTGTGAGCAAATTTGTGTGAGCACAGATGGCTCCTGGTACTGTGAATGTCGTGAAGGTTACACCCTGAATCCAGATGAGAGAACTTGCTCATGAAAGAATTTGTCAGAAATACTCTAGTCAACAAATCCTGCAAGAGCTGTATGTTCTATATATGTAAAGAAGCAGTTATTCATTGATTTTTATTTTACTTCTAAAACAACCCTGTAAAATAGGTCATTAATATGATCACCTATGGAAGATGCAAGACAGTTGAGTTATTGACTTCCTAAAGCTACCAGGCGGATTCCTGCAAAGTTTGAGTTGCAATGCTTCCAACATCTCATTTAACCTCCTTAGCCACAAATATACCAGCAGTCTTTAAGCAACACTTCAAGAGGGGCATTCAAACAATCTGAAAAATTGTGGTGGTGTAGTGACAACTGCGAGCAATTGTAGAGAATCTAGGGGACAAGTTTTTGTCTCTGGTATGCCAATTGTCAACAGCACTCAAAACAAAACAAAACAAAATAAAACCAGATGTGGCCAGAAGTCCACTTCTGGGACCCTTCAATACAATTATAGCACTTTGATTCTTCTGTAACAGCCATGTCTGCATCCTATGGAATCCTGGGATTTGTAGTTTGGTCAGAGGCACCAGATGAACTCTTTGGCTGACAATTCTAAATGCTTCTCCTTAAAATGTAAATCCCAGGATTTCATAGCTGGAACTGCAGCAGTTAAAGTGGACTTCCAGTGGTACAACTGTGTAATGGGAAAGGTTCTCAGTTAATATTGTTGCATAACTCCTTTTCTAGCTAGGGGCTCCAGCAATATTTGTGTGACTGGGACTCATGACTGTGAGCAGATCTGTGTTGCCACTGGTGACTCTTGGCACTGCAATTGTTATGAAGGGTACATCCTGAATCCAGATCAGAGGACCTGTTCAGGTAAAAATCTGGCAGCTTGTTCCATACATTCTGAAGAAGAGATATAATGAGCCTTGCTCTGTTCAACATTGCTTTTTCACTTCTTTTTCATTTTCAAAGTCCATTCATCAGCCCTAGATGTCTGTGCACTTGGAACCCATGAGTGCCAACAAATCTGTGTGTCTAATAGCAGGTCTTATTATTGTGACTGCTATGAAGGATTTGTCCTGAATGCAGAAAATAAAACTTGCTCAGGTAACAATCTGAAAGCTACATCACCACTGTGTTCGGAAGAAGAGAAAGATTCTCTCTCTACTCCCTCCTTCGGTTTTGGGTTTGCATTCTGGTAGGCTCATTGCCAGAATACAAATACTATAGTAGAGATGCATTAAAGAAAAAAAGCAAGTAAGTAGATTTCCGTAATGTAGAGGATGGAGCTCCCCACTTCCGACAGGCTAACCTGTATGGGGCTGAAAATGCATTTCGTCCCAATTCTAGCCTTTGGTAGGAGATGTAGAAATAACAGGAAGAGAATACGGATAGGTTCCTATACCACCAAAAAAAAAAAAAAAAAAGGCAGTTCAGCATGTTTCAGCAAACTTTTATTCAAAATTAACATTATGTACATGTGAAATGAACCAGCCAGACCTGTCCAGCCTTGCATAAGTAAACAAAAACATTTTGAATCGTATAGAGACGACTTGAAAACTTCAACCAAAATACATCGCAGGAGTTTTTTTTTCGTTCAACAATCTACATTTCATATGATTTCCATTTGGTGGCAAAATATATTGATCTATGCATCTTTAACATGCCAGGGGAGCTAGTGAGACAGGCTAAACTGCTTTCCCCTTTTCTTTTCTTTCTATTTTGTTCTTCCCACATGCTCTGTAAGTGATTCTGGAGGCAGCGGTTTACCTTGCCTGTTGTATGTCAAGCACACGCCGCTACAGTAGGATAATTTAGAGCAGAATCTTCTTCTTTCCCACTTCAAGGTTTATTGCATTCTTTACTGCAGTGTTTACCAACACTGGGAGTCTGCTTTTCTCCAGCCCTCCTTCACCATCCTCCTAATGCCAATGTTGGAAATAAATAAAAGGAAAGAAAAGGAGATAAATAGTATTCAACTAGACAGAAGACAAGAAAAGGAGGCTGGGCAGGGTTTCTGTAAAAAATACTTTCTAAAAAGGAGCTTCTTTATCAGAGGCTTTGTTAATTGAGGTATCCCTGTATACCAATTTCAATTAAAAACTAGATGTGTTATTCCCCCCCCAAATGATTTATTTTAAAATGATATAAGCACCAAACCCCACCTGATCTTGGCAGCAAAACAGGGTCACATACTTGAACAGGGGAACCTCCTAGGAAGCCCAGATACTGTAGGCTGTATTTGAGAGAAAGGAAATGGCAAACTACCTCTCAGGATTCTTTGCCTCTGAAAACCCTTTATGAAATTCATGGGGTTGCCATAAGTCAACAGCTGATTTGAAGGCATGTACATGCATGTATGCACACGTGCACACATACACATGGAAGGAAAAGAACCTGGGAATGTTTCTCTTTTGGATCATATTTCACAGCATCCTCCAGCCAGCATAGCCATTTTATGCTGACTGGTGAATACTGTAAAGTGAAGTTCAAAAAAGAGTTTCCCGTTCTCTGAAGAAGAAGCCCAGCGGGTTGGGTGATTCACTGATTACGACAGCAGAAGGCCAGTTGCACAAGACATCTTTCTGGTGTTCTTTAATTTTCTCACCCCTACATGTGACATAAGAGGCTGGCATATGGCTGGAAAATAACCAAACAATCTGCAATGACACCTTGTGCAAACACCTTGTCCAAAACAACTCAGTCTCATATTTGGATTATTCGCCCTCCCTGCACTGCCCAAATGTGAAATACCCTGGATCTCAGCCTTGATGCTGAAGACAAATTTCCTTACCCTCCAGAGAGACTGTTTAGTGAGACAAAAAGGAAGATTCACTGTGCATCTAGCTTTCTGTGGATGCAACTTTAGTGTCGCATTGAGTAGATTTGGAGCTGTCACTCTTTGCTAACATCATTGATTTGTTCTCTGTTCTCAGGAAGTTTGGTGCATAATCTTTCTGCTGGAACAATGGAAGAGGCCTGTAAATTTGATTCTTTTGTTACTTTTCACAAATTGGCTACCTCGTATCTTGAGGCAATATCTACAAAACATATCCTTTCTTGCAATAGTTTCCTTTTTGGATGGTCCTGTTCATTTTAAAGAAAGAAAGCTTGCATTAAAAAAAATCCTAATCCATCTTCCATAAGGAAGTCTGAATACCCAGAAACAGTCCCCTCACCTTTTCACCTGAACCCCACTTTTCTTGAAGGACACTGCTGAGTGTGTGTTTGCCAGCCTGCCCTGAAACCCATAAACTAGGCCTCAGGTAAGTTGGAAGGTTTCTGTCTTGTGCCTTGTGCCGCAAAAGGTTCAATTGCCACTCCAGGCACTTTCAGTCTCCCTCTATATTAATATATATGGAAAAGTGCAGGAGTATTTTGTTAGTGGCAAAATGCCAGCCCTTACAATCATAGAGAACATTATCCTGAAATTAGATGGTACACTAATACTTTTTGAGAGAACTGTGTTTACTTTTTCCTTAACTGTTGTCCACTAGATGAGCTGTCCAGGAAATTAGAAACCTACCAATGTAGAGGCGAGCATGTCTAAAGATACCTGTTTAGTTCAAAACTTCATTTACCTATTGCACTTCGCAAGCTTTTGTTAAAACTCCCTTTCAGAGAAGTTGCTTCGGTAAGGATTATGCACATCAGATTAGTAATGCCACTTGTGTTGTTCAGAAATCTTATTACCTGATCAGAGAAAGAACATACTGTTCATTTATATATAAAACATGAATGCGCGCACACATACACACACACAGTCTCTTTCTCTCTCTCTCTCTCTCACACACAAACACACAGTGTAAGGCCCCACTTTGGGGGTCCCTGATATTAGTATGGTTTGGATGGGCACCATACCTAATTGGCATCATATGTAATTGTAATCACATGTTATTGGCTCTGATATCAAATTCAAGCCTGAGAGTTGACGGAAAGATCAAACTGAGCGAGGGAAAGAATTTGACTGTAAATGTGAGAAGGATAGTGTTACCTTGTGAATTGGGAGTCCTGGGAGGGGCGCCCAAACAACCAAACAACAGCAAGCAAAGATGGGGAAATTAGCTGGAGCACCCTCTTAAGCTAACGAGAGGCAGGGTAACTTAGCGGGAATCTTTTACCCAATGTATACAGTGTCGGGTCAGTGAGCAGTCAAACAGTTTAAAATGGCAACAATGATATTTATTAACAAGCAGGCAAATTAATAAGAAAACACAACCTCGCAGCTAACTAGAAATAGGAAAGAGAGTTGTGGGGGAAAATGGGTGATGCACCACCTTTCTCGTAGTCCTGAAAAGGTCCAATTGAAGAGAAAGAAACCTGGCGTGGCAGCCGAGGGGAGCTCGCAGAAGAAGCAGCAGCAAGGCAGGATGGAAGTCCAGCGAAGTCCAGCGAAGTCTGAGGAACTCTCGGAACTGTGGATTTTTATAGGGCTAGTCTGGTCTTGGGCGAAAACAATGAGTTTTGGGCTGGGGACAATGTCTCCGTAAGGTCAGAATTTACATGATTGAGTTAAGGTCCGAATTGACAATAGTATAGCCAGTATGCAAATACAGCTAGCTTGGTAGTTAAGGACTTAGCTCGTCAGGATGCCCGCTCGGGGCAGAGGTCCCTTTGTTTTAACACGCATTTGTAATGAGGGTGTTTGTTTCAGGAGGTCTCCTAAAGCAGATCTGGCAGTTTCTGGCTTGCTTAGGTGTAAACAGAAATGATTCAGCATTTAATAGCCATGCCTAGTGTTGTGCTTGTTTGGTGGCCTCACAAACACTTGGCTGGTGGCAGACCAGGGCCGAATTATGATATCAAAGTGATATCTAAAAGTTACCAAAGGCCAGGCTAGTTCACGGTGGTAACAATAGGTCAACTCAAAACTTCCTCCAGGTAAGACTGAGTCATTTGTCAGGCAAAAACACACCGTTCCTGTGGATAATAGGCTTAAACAGAAGCTGGAATTTTCCAGGGAATCCAACTGTGAGGAGCCCACCAGGACACTGAAAGATATCCATCCCTTGTATACTTGGATTCTTTTCTCTTTCCTCACAGCACCCAAAATAGACAGCTATTACAACATTCATCATGTCTTTGCCAATCAAAACACTAAGCCCACCAACAGGCGAAAGGCTCATTGTCCACAACAGGTTCCCTTTGTTTTGCATCCGGAACCTTCAGAGCCACAAGCCATTTTCAGGGTACAAATACCCCTGATTTCAGGATGCCCAGTGCAGTCTCTTGAAGGTCTACCCATGACTCCGTCCATCTGGCTCCTGAAGGAGAACTATCCTTAGGTCCCACTTAAGCCAAAATACATTTCTGCTCTTCACTACTCTTCTGGACTGTTAATTATAAATCCCCCAAACCCCTCAGCCTCTCCATAATTTTTCCTCCCTTTCTCTTTCAGCTAGCTCACGATTCAGAGCTATGCCCCAGCCCTCATACTCCAACAACTAGAAGTACAGATAAAGACTGAACATGAAACTAGAGTAATTTAAACATTTCAGCTGCTTCAGGAAAAAATCCTCCCAACATTCTTAATCCCTGCTTTTCTGCTTTAACTTACAAACAGAATAGCAACTAATAATATGATAGAGAACAATGCTGTTTTTCAAATGTTTCCACAGCAAACTTATAAACCAGCCATGTGCTTGCATAGTAGAGATGGAAGGCAAATACTGAAGGCACTTCCCTGTTAGCAACATGTATTCAGTAAACAAGTAGTGATTTAATGGGTCAGATAAACTGGGAAGATCACAACCACCTTGGGGGTAGCACAAAGGAAACGAATTTCAATATAACAAATATAATAGTCCAGGCTTCTAAGCTTCCCAGCTCAACCTACGCCTGAACAGCTTCAGCACAGTGTTATTCTTTTCCCAAGGTTTTTTTCCTGCTGGATCAACTTGTGTAGCAACAATCCTAGAATTTTGTTTTGTTTCCAGATTGCTGATTACTCTGCTCCACTTGGAGCTTCACACTTCTCAAGTTCTCTTAGAACCAGGATACCTCAAGGATTCCTTCTTTCCACACAACTAGCTTAAATATTAATATCTGCACATGACAACTCACCTCTGCAGGTTCCAGCTGATTTGAGCTGGGGGTGGGGAGGGAAATAACCTATCATGGCTTGCCCTATGAACTTGCTCCCCAGGGAGGCTTTCCTGATGCAATCCCTTACCTTTTTGGCAGGAAGAAAAAGCTTCCTCTAAAACTCACCAAAGTGTGCAGGGTGGTTAGTTTTTATCAGTTTAACAATGCTTTTAAATACCTATCGGTTTACTTTGTTGCACTGCATAAATCTGACACAGTTATCATTTTCGCTATTTTGTAAATTGTTTTGACAGGTTTTCTACTTGAAAGGAAACACTGTATAAATGCTTTAAATAAATAATTACATAAGAACAGAGTCTAACACATTTTTTTCTTTATCCTTCCATGAAATCTGCCAGTGAAAATGCCATATGCAAAGAGTGGCATCAAACAACTCCCTGAATCTTGTGGGGCACATATGCATGCTCAGTGTCTTACACAACTGGATTCTCATCACTGTGAGTGTGCTTATTCAGAAGTAAGTCCCACTTCATTCCAAAGGACTTATATTTAAAAACATGTGGTTGGACTGTTGCTCAACTCAAGCCTTACTTCTGAGATACTGGGACATCTCAGATAGAAGACTCCCGTCTTCCAAACTGACCAGTCATACAATCTAGAATGCAAGAAAGCAACAAACCAGTCCTATTATCTTCCTTCTAAAATTGAGGTTCTGATTTACAGTACCCTTGAACATAGATGTTTCATTTAGCTAGTGCTACCACAGCCACCAACACTTCCCCAACTGCAAACTTGGGTGAGAAGCGCTGACTGTAGATTGATTAAGAGTGCATTCAGACCAGAAAATCCCAGATTTTGTTCCTGTTCTTTCTGGCTTTATTTTGGAGATCTATACACATTTTGTTTATTCCAGAACATTTTCTGTCAGTCCCCAGTATGATCAGAGATTTTTTTTTTAAATACCACCTCTCTAGATCAGTTTTTTTTTTCCCATCGAGAAGCATCTGATTTATGGTGACAGGCCTATCAAATCTATCAGGGGGTTTTCTTGGCAAGATTTGTTCAGAGGTGGATTGCCTTTTCTCACTTTCTGAGTCTGAGAGAACTTGACTTTCCTAAGGTCATTCACTGGGCTTTCATGGCTGAGTGAGGATTCAAACTGTAGTCAATGCTGAAACCACTATACCAAGCTGGAAAATCAGAAAGAGCAGGAACAAAGTCTGGGATTTTTCAATCAGTTTGGATGTGCCCTAAAAAGAACAGAAAGTCTCAGATCTTGTTCCTGTTCTTTTCAATTTTATTTTGGAAATGCATACATATTCTGTTTATGCTAGAATGCTTTCCGTCGGTTCCCTGTATAATCAGAGACTTTTTATACCAGTTCCCCAGGATGGTTTATTATAATGCATTATAAAACCAGTATAAAGTCTGGGATTCTTCAGTCTGGATATGCTCTGTATTGTAACCAAAAAGGAGCCAGTAAGAAACAAGAGGGGAAGATATCAGCGTGCTCAATAGAAACCCAAGTTACACTGTAATGGGAAAAAAATTACAGCAGGGAAAAAAAAAAAGATGCCACTCCATACCTAAGATATTCCATTTAGGGGTTGAACAGGCACAGGCCCACATAACACTCAGTCTATAGGACAGTGGGATAACAAAAAACCTGCGGGAGACTGCTACTAAATATCTCAGAAGAGGGCATAGCTGGCTAGATGTACAAAGAGCATACTTCTTGTGTGCCTTCAGGTCACTCTCCACTTATGGCAAACCTAACACAGGGTTTTCGTGGCAAGATTTGTTCAAATGGGGTTTGCCATTGCTCTCCTCTGAGGGTGAGAGAGTGTGACTTGACCAAGGCCACCCGATGGGTTTCTCAGCTGAGTCTCCTGGAGTCCTAGTGCAGCACTCAAACTACTACACCATATTGACACTTAAAGAGCACACGGTGACATCTGATAGAAAGTTCCATTCAAGTAATGCTCTTAAAATGTTTGAGTTCCTATGAGGCTGAAAGAGAAATGGCACCACACAAAATAGAAGGTAGCAATTTCTAGATATTAAGGAACCTCCTGGTTAGACAAAAATGTGCAGATTTGTAAATTAAAAGAAAAAAAAAACAAGTTGGCATGGCATTTAAACTTCCATGGTATACACACACAGGTACAGTTGCCTCCTTCCAGAGAATATACACCAAGGAAATGTAAGTAGAAGAGACAAAGAAGAGGGTTTTGAAAGGCATCCTTTTTGTGTGTTTCTCCATCCTGAAAGCTCCTTCTGTGCTATAAAGGACCAAAAGGCAAAAGATCATCTAGGCTGGCTGCCAGGCCCAATGGCAGCTCTTGGTCATACCTGTGCCCTTTGGCTTGATTTCAAAATTTGCAAACTACCAGTTGAGTTCGCCCTCAAAAGTGGAGTCACTTCTCTGGCAGCTGCTTCAGTGGGAAAGAAGTAGAAGACAGAAGTGGCTGCCCTCAACAGAGAAAAAAAGAGTGGCTACATCGACTATTGGCTCAGGTCCCACCTTCAAGTCCACCAGCTTCTTGTCTTTGACATATTCCCTTAAGGCAGGGGATGGGGAAAGTGTGGCTTGTGAGGTGCATGTGGCCCCAAGACTATTTTTGAAGCTCCGTAAGTCCACAAGCACCCTCTGAATTTAATTTTTTAAAAATCAAAAAACATGGGTTTAAGGTGCTTTAAAAAGAGCTTTTTTGGCTTAAACAGCCTGGTGGAGGCAAACCCAAGCGAATGTAGGGGTCATTGTCATACTCTCCAACATTTCATAGATGAAAACTGGGACACATGTGACCAAGCAACATCACAGTGTGGTCAAGATGGCAAAAGTTATTAATGAGGAAGAACAGACAACATTGCAGAGACTGCAACAGTTTGCTTTTGCCTGAGCCTACTGGAAAGGGCAAGATTCTGCCTCTCCTTCCTCCTCCCCCAATACTGAACTAATTACAGTAGGTGCAAAGTGTTTTTGTACCTTGAAACCAGTTTGCAGTAACTGCAGTGAGCTGTTGACAAAAGAGCAAAGTGGGAGAAAGAGAGAGAAACTGGGACATATTTTTTACAGCAGCTGAAAAAAAAGGAGGAGGATGGAAGGGCAATTACTGTCCCTGCCAAACCAGAAGGGTTGGAGAGTATACAATAAATCAAACTCAGTTTATTTGTGTTGGATCCTTGGATTCCAGTGCCCACATGTCATATGTTAAAAATGCCGGGTAGTAAACCCACTGCCCTCACAGAAAGGTAAATGCCTTAAGTCTAGGACTATTTGCATTCTTAAATCATGGAAGGTTTTTGTAGCTGCAGCAGCTCACATTTAACAAATGGGACTTTCACTGCTCTTTCATAAACACAGAAAAAGAACCAACATTTCTGTTTCATGTGCCACCATAAAATTTCTGAAAGAATCTGTTAATATTAAGAAAAGATGTCAGATGTATTTAAAAAGTCTTTTTGAAATGGCTGGTCCTGAGTAAGAGTATTCTGATGTTTCAGTTTTTGTTCTGTTTGACCATAGTAATTTTGTGCCTCCCTGCCTAAAACATCCAATTTGCATGCCATATTTTCACCCTTCTTGCTACTGAAGTTGAAACTGGTGTTACTCTTTTTGTACTCACAGTCTTGGGCCATTTCCGCACTAGCCTGTTATAGCGCTATGATTCCATTTTCAACATCCTATGGAATCCTGGGGTTTGAGGCCCCTCCCAAAACTGCAAACCCCAGGATTCCATAGGATGTTGAAAGTGGACTCATAGCGCTATAACAGGCTAGTGCGGAAGTGGCCTTGGAATACCAACATGATACAAAATGGCCGTAGAGGCATACCAGCACTCTTCACATGGGCATGGTGTTGACAGAATCACACAGCAGTCTCCATCACCAAGAAGCAAATTATCATATAGATTTGTTTCATAAGGGTCAGGACTCTGCAACAAACATAGTAGAAATGATTTGATTGCCTTAAACCACATTCATGCCAAAGGTCTGGAAAACCTAATTCTGCAAATACGTGTTTCCTTAAGAATGCTCAGCAGCATGCATCCTCACTTTTGCTGCATCAGGTAAACTGAAACTAGTAAAGGACTATCAAAATCCCTTTTTCAGAAATTTAACTGATACATTCATCAAATCAAAGCAAGACAGAAGTCATTAAAATATGTTACCTGTTTAAATATTTGTCAATTTACTAATTATTCTACTAAGCGATCTTTTGTTTAGATTTATGGAGTCTCTGATAATTTTGTCTTTTAATTTTAGTAAAATAAATAAGGTTCCTAGGTACAATTATGGTCTGTAATTTCCTAAGACTGTACGATATTCCTTTGGCATTCTTCTCAAGTAGGATTGCCTGCCTAATAAACTGGCAATGTATTATTAATGTATCTACCACATTTAAATAAGACATGCTAAATGCATTATACAGTCAGCCCTCCACATTTGCAGGTTTCACTTTTGCAGATTTGATTATTCATAGATTATTTGCTGTCAGCTCTGCTGGTGCCCTATGCCATTTTTAATAGGGACTGCAAGCCTCATGAGACTGAGAAACTGTGAACGATGCTTGTAAGTCTCCATTAAAAATGGTGTGGGGCAGCAGTGGAGGTGGTAATAAGCCCCCAGCCACCCGCTTCTGCCTTGTGAAGGAACCCTGATGCCTCAAAGGAAACCACAGTGGGTTGAATACATTGATGGTACTTTTTTTGTGTGTGTTATATATGGTTTGGGAGGGTCTAGAATTATTCATAGTTTTTCCATTTTCATGGGGGTCCTGTGCCCCTAACCCTAGTGAACGTGGAGGGATGACTATACATCCATATCTAATACATCTATTATAATTTATTACATATTGCACATACTATATTAGATATGTAATATACTGAAAGCCTTAAAAGGGTCATGGAAAAGGAAGTCCCTGTGATTATATTTTATCATGGACTTACTACCTCAAGCTCTTTTTAGAAAGGGATGGAGAGTCAATCTGTTTGGATCAGATTTGGATTCTTTGAGACGCAGAGGAAGACTGACAGATAAAGTAAGCAAAGATTTGAAACCAGGCTTAGAAACCTGTCTAATGGTCCATGCTTGAGGGAAAATATGTCATAGCCATGGTAAACAATCTGATTTTTTTAAAACAAATGTTAGTAGTTAGACTAATGTTCCTTTGAAGACATAACTGTGAAGCAGTGCTGAGTTTCTAAGCAGCTCACAAATGAATCTATTTTCAGAGTAATTTACAGGTTTGTTTGGGAGATATTTCAGAATCATTTGTGCAAACCATGCTTTCCGTCATAGCTCAAAGTGCATTTGAGGCTTCCCTAGCAGTAGGGAGGTCAAATTAGAGCAGAGAGTAATTACTGGCTGAGAAATATTCCCCCGAAATAGAATCTCGTGAGTCAATCTTTTCTCCACAGGCCTGTGAATTTATTTTAAAACTGCACAGCCATTAGCAGCATAATAACTTTAGTGTTAATAGGACTGAACTCCTACTGTTTTAATACTCAGAATCTTTTTTAAAAAATATTTATTTATTAGTTGTAACACAGACAGCCTAATGCACAATCAAAGGTCATTTCTGCAAGGGACGAGGGAATCGCCCCGTGCTGGTACTTACCAGACTTCTTGGATCCACACTTGGGTCCAGGCTGGTCCGGAGCAGTGCGTGGCCACCGCTCCACACTGCTCCGGGGACGAAAATGGCGGCTTCCAGTTGGGCAAGGCTCTCCACCAACCGCTGAAGCTGGCCAGCCTAAAGCCCGACCCTGGCAGATTGCAGGCTCGCACTGGTGCAAGCCTGCAAATCTGCACCGGAGCGTGGGCACAGAGTGGCACGCTCCACGCTTTTGAAAGACCTGTTTCAAGTGGTCTTTCAAAAGCATGTTGGATGACCACTTTGCGTCATTCCGGAGCGGGCTGAGGTGCAGAACTACACTAAGTAGGTCTGACCCAGTCCGCTCCCAGGTTCAGACGTCCTCCCTGGAGGACGCTCTTCACCGTTTCTTTAAGCCCGTGTGGAAATGGCCAAAGTAGTACACATTTGGAGGAAAAAAGAAAAGGAAAAGCAGAAAGAAGAAAAGTAGGGGGAGGACCCTAAAACATGATACTAACACCACTAAACTAAAACACTAACTTGCTGGAACACAAAAGGGCTATTACCTTCCTCACAAGCCTGATTGTAAGGAAAGGGGGGAGAAAAATCATTCTACTATTACAATAATGGTAATGTATAGCTATCTATCTTTCTATCTATTGATCGATCTGTCAAATTCTCCATTAGTTATACAGTGGTCCCTCCGCATTTGTGAGGGTTCAGGGTGCAGAACCCTTGTGAAAGTGGAAAAACTGTGAATAATGCCCCCCCTCACAATCCCCCTTCCATTCCCCTCCAGAGCTCCCCCTTCCCATTCTCTTTCCTCTGGCCCTGGTGCTGCTGGGAGGAGGGAAGACAAGGTAAAGGGCTTACTGGTATTTCTCCCTCAGACAGAGAAGAGCAGAGCACTGAGTTCTTGCGTTCTAGCTACTCCTGGTTGCCATTTTGAGAAAGGAGATTCCTCCCAGAGGGGATTGGTAGGAGCAAAGAAAGCACCTGACCAATCAGCAGCTATTACACAGCAGAATGTGCAGCCCCATGCCTTCAGCAGTGGGGTGGTGGCTTTGCTCACTCAAATGGAAAAAAAAAATGTCCATTTTAAACACAAGTCTTGCAAGCCTGGGGTGAGGAATGCAAGGGAATGGGAGCTGGAGAATGGGGAAAGGGGAAGGTAAGCATGTGCTTAGTGAATAATCAAATTTGCAAACGTGAAACTCACAAAAGTGGAGGAAGGCCTGTACTTCTAGTCCTTATTTTCCAATATAACTTATTCTTATCCTATTTTACCATGCATTAATAGAAACATAGTTTCCAAGTTGAGATAAGTAATAGTCCCACTATATTCTGGGCTCCTAAGGCCTCATCTGGAGTACTGTGTTCAGTTCTGGGTACTGTTA
The DNA here is from genome assembly GCA_948472985.1 of Iguana delicatissima. Taxonomy (NCBI): domain Eukaryota; kingdom Metazoa; phylum Chordata; class Lepidosauria; order Squamata; family Iguanidae; genus Iguana; species Iguana delicatissima. The sequence continues at coordinate 602,091 of CAOKZL010000920.1, read as the reverse complement.
CCACCGTGAACTGGCCTGGCCTTTGCTAACCTCTTGATATCATTTTGATATCATAATTCGGCCCTGCTCTACCACCAGCCACCAAACAAGCGTGAAGCTAGGCACGGCTATTACACCAAGGCAAGCCAGAAACTGCCAGGTTTGCTTTAGGGGACCTCCCGAAACAAACACCTTCATTACAAATGTGTGTTAAACAAAGAGACCCTCTGCGCTGAGAGGACACCCTGGCAAGCTGAGTGCTTAAACTGCCAAACTCGCTGTATCTACATACTGGCCATACTATTGTCAATTCGGACCCTAACTCAATCATGTAAATTCTGACCTTTTGGAGACATTGTCTCTAGCCCAAAACTCATTGCTTTCACCCAAGACCAGACTAGCCCATGGTCATTTCTCCCCTAATAAAAGCCCCTAGCTCCGAGAGCTCCTCGGACTCCTTGGGACGCTGGGATCTCTCACTGGACTTTCATCCCACCTTGCTGCCGCTTCTGTGAGCTCCCCTTGGCAGCCACGCTGAGTTTCCTTCTCTCTAATTGGCTTCTTCAGGACTACGAGAAAGGTGGCGTGTCACTCGTTTCCCCCGAACTCTCTTTTGTATTTCTTAGTAGTAGTGAGATTGTGTTTTCTTAATAATTGTTTAATAAATATTGTTGTTATTTCAACTGTCTGACTGCTCACTGACCTGACGCTGTAAAAGATCCCCGCTAAGTTACCCTGCCTCTCGTTAGCCAAGAGAGGGCTCCAGCTAATTTCTCCATCTCTGTTTGGTTTGGTTGGTTATTTGGGCATCCCCCCAAGTCACAGGGTAACAGCACCTCATTTTAAGAAAGCCATAGATAAGTTGGAGCAGGTTCAGAGAAGGGCAAAGAGGATAAGAGGTATGGGGAACAAAACATGAAAAAAGAGTGAAGGAGCTGGGCACAATTCAACTTGGTGAAGAGAAGACTGAATGGCAACATGATTGTACTCTTTAAATCCCTCACGGGCTGTCACAAAGAGAAGGGGGCAGGCCCATTTTCTGCTGCCCCAGGTCTAATGGTTTCAAGTTACAGGAGGGTAGATTTTGATTGAACATCAGAAGGAATTACTTGAGAGTCAGAGCAGTTCACCAGTTGAACCAATTGCTTTGAAAGGTAGTGAGTTCTCCTTCTCTGGACATCTTCAGAAAGCGGCTGGACAGCCAGCTGCTAGGGATGCTCTAGCTGAAGTTCTTGCACTGAGCAGGGGGTTGGATTCAATGGCCCATGAGGCTCCTTCCGTCTCTATGATTCTGTGATTGTATGATTTGATCTTGAATCTGAATTAATTGATTCTGAATTAACCTGAATCCTGGAAGGATTCCCCTTAGTGTAAATGATGTCTCAGACTTAAACCAAAGAAAATGAATGCCTGCTTTATCTTTTTCTGTGTTGGTTTCAAGGAGCTCTACTTCACAAGGCATTCCTTCTTTATTTTTATGCATATAGGGTAGAAAAGTTTCCAATGAAGTTGGGAGGTGAACTCTCTTAAGGAAAGAATTTTGTGATGGCAACCAATATAAATAATGTTGATTTAATAGAACAATCACCTCCAGGAATATGTTCTGTCTTGGCACCTTTGCACTTAGATGGAAAAGTTCTAGTCCAGTGACATTTTGCATAAAGTGATTAACACTGAAAACCTGTAAACTTCAGCTAGATTTATGTTCAAAACAATAAAAGATGGAGACGTGGCTGCATGGATTAAACATTGCTGCATGTGACTCCTTTCAGAATAGAAAACATCTCTTCCATCAAAAAGTGATGAAGGGGGATGAGCTAAGTGATTAAATCAGGAAAATATTTGCTATTTTGACAATCCCACCCTCAAGCTCTAAGACAGTGGTTCTCAACCTGTGGGTCCCCAGATGTTCGTGGACTTCAGCTCCACTATGGTCAATGCTCAGGGCTTCTGGGAGCTGAAGTCCAAAAACATCTGGGGACCCACAGGTTGAGAACCACTGCTCTAAGAAGAGAATTTTGTCATGGCAAAATAGTCAGGAACTGCAGATATATGATCTAGCTGATGAGGATATGTGAGCATACACTTGCTTCTGCCGTCTACTGTTGTCTA